>VYZM01019490.1:237032-297277 GCA_013398915.1 Dromas ardeola | reverse complement strand
GTGTGCACTTGCAGCCTAGAAAGCCAATCGTATCCTGGGCTGCATCAAGAGAAGTGCGGCCAGCAGGTCGAGGGAGGTGATTCTCCCCCTCTACTCTGCTCTCGTGAGACCCCATCTGGAGTACTGTGTCCAGTTCTGGAGCTCCTACTACAAGAAAGATATGGACATGCTGGAACGATCCAGAGGACGGCCACGAGGATGATCAGAGGGCTGGAGCACCTCTCCTATGAAGACAGACTGAGAGAGTTGGGGTTGTTCAGTCTGGAGAAAAGAAGGCTCCGAGGAGACCTTATTGTGGCCTACCAGTATCTTAAGGGGGCCTACAAGAAAGCTGGTGAGGGACTTTTTAGGATGTCAGGTAATGGTAGGACTAGGGGGAATGGATTAAAACTAGAGATGGGTCATTTCAGAATGGACGTTAGGAAGAAGTTCTTCACCATGAGGGTGGTGAGACACTGGAACAGGTTGCCCAGAGAAGCTGTGGATGCCCCATCCCTGGAGGTGTTCAAGGCCAGGCTGGATGGGGCTCTGAGCAACCTGGACTAGTGGGAGGTGTCCGTGCCCATGGCAGGGGGGTTGGAACTAGATGATCTTTAAGGTCCCTTCCAACCCTGACAGTTCTATGATTCTGCGATTCTAATCCCAGGTGTAGGCGCGCTCTTGAATGATCAAGGTGTCTCCCTGTTAATGATCTGACTACATCCATCATCAGAGAACAAAAGAATAGAATTAGAATAGAATAGAATAAAATAGAATAGAATAATTTCAGTTGGAAGGGACCTACAAGGACCATCTAGTCCAACTGCCTGACCAATTCAGGGCTGACCAAGTTAAAGCATGTTCTTAAGAGCATTGTCCAAATGCCTCTTAAATGCCGACAGGCTTGGGGCACCGACCACCTCTCTGGGAAGCCTGTTGCAGTGTTTGAACACCCTCTCCATAAAGAAATGTTTCCTAATGTCCAGTCTAAACCTCCCCTGAGTGATGCAGCTTTGAACCATTCCTACATGTCCCATCACTGGATCCCAGGGAGAAGAGCTCAGCACCTCCCTCTCCACTTCCCCTCCTCAGGAAGCTGCAGAGAGCAATGAGGTGGTCCCTCAGCCTCCTTTTCTTCAAACTAGGCAAGCCCAAAGTCCTCAGTGGCTCCTCACAGAATGTGCCTTCCAGCCCTTTCACCACCTTTGTTGGCCTCTTCTGGATGCATTCAAGGACATTCACATAAATGGTAGGGCCCAGAACTGCACACAGTTCTCCAGGTGAGCGGGATGGTCACCAGTTTTTACCAGCTGGTCGTGCTGGGTTTGATACGCACCAAGATGTGTTTTGCCCTTGTGGATGACAGGGCCCACCGCGGACTCCTGTTGAGCCTGCTGCCCACCACCACCCCCAGGTCCCTTTCTGCAGGGCTGCTCTCCAGCCACTCCCCACCCCATTCACACTTGTGCCCAGCATTACTCCGTCCTAGGTGCAGGATCTGGCATTTGGACTTGCTACATTTCATCTCATTAATCATTGCCCAATGCTGCAATCTATCCAGATCACTCTCAAAGGCGTTTTGTTCCTCAAGAGGGTCAACAGCACCTTATTTGGTATCATCAGCAAACTTGCTGATGGTGCATTCAACTCCTGCATCCACATCGTTGATAAATATATTGAACGGGACTGGCCCGAGAATTGAACCCTGAGGAGCAGCGCTGGTGACCCATCGCCAGTCAGCCCTCATGGACTCCTAAGCCCTCAAAAGCAGATTCTGAAGGTACTCTGCCGAATAACTCCCTCCCATGAGTCCTCCCCTATCCACAAATAGCAAGTCTAGGATGGCATCTTTCCTAGCTGTCTCACTGCGTACCTGTGACAAGAAGTTCTCTCCTACAAACTCCAAGAATTTCCAAGACCTGCTTATCTCAGCAGTATGATATTCCCAGCTGATGTTTGGGAAGTTGAAATCTCCCATAAGGACAAGGGCTACCAATCCAGAAATTTCTCCTAATTGCCTATAGAATAACTCATCAATGCTTACACCATGGCTGGGTGATCGGTAGTAGACACCCACTACAACATCCCCTTTGTTTTCCATCCCCCTAATCCTCACCCAGAGGCTCTCAGCCACATCATCACTAACTGTAAGGGCTGTGCAATCAAACCTCTCCCTTATGTACAGTGCAACATCTCCACCTCGCCTGTCCCGTCTGTCCCTCCTGAACAGCCCATAGCCCTCCATCCCAGCACTCCAGTTGTGGGACTCATTCCAGCAAGTCTCACTAATACCAATGGTATCGGAGCTCTGGGAGCTGACCAAGGCTTCCAGTTCATCCTGTTTGTTTCTCATACTGCTCATACTTCTTTCTCATACTTCTCAGACTGCTCATACTTCTTTCTCATACTTCTCATACTGCTCATACTTCTTTCTCATACTTCTCATACATACATACTAGAAAGTCCCTTTCTATGTGTTCATGGGGGATACTATCACCAGTCTAACCCAGCCAGAAAATTTCAACCTTCCCAACCCCCGGTTTCCTCCTGAAACCCTCCCTCTCCAAAGCGGGTGCTGCCCCCGCAGACGCCGCTGTCGTCGCTGCCTGACAGCACGGTGACGGTGCCCTTCTCTACCGGCCCTCGTTCCAGCCTGTGCCTAATTTATGGCAGCAGCCTGTCACCGCAGCCTTTGGAAGACATACGTGTTGAGCCGGCCTGGCTGACTTCTCCGGCCGAGGGCTGGAGTGAGTGCGGAGGGGAAGGGAGCACGGCCCAATTTTCCCTGGCAGCCCTTGGCTCGGGGAACGGAGACAGGGAACCGGGGGGAAGGGACTGAAAAGGCAATTTGAATGTTCTAGGGGGAAGTGCTGAAGCTGCTGTCCTCTTCATAGCCCTGTTGTCCTCAAGGGTGGGGCACCACACCAGCTGGGGCTCTCTCCTGTCATGATCAGCGGCCCTTCCGTATTCCTCTTGTCCTCCTTTGCAGTTTGCTTAGGAGAAGAACTGGAGCACATGCAAAGTAAGGAGAGACTTCGCAAAGTAAGGGGAGACTTCGGAAGAGTGGGAGCTCCTCGTGGGGAAACCTAGCAGAGCCTCCAGCAGGTCCCTCTGCAGCAGCAGGGGCTGCCACGTGCTCTCTCCATCACCCAGGAGCATCTCATGCATGCGTGGGGGGTCACCAGGGCAGTCAAGTCTTTCCCTGAGCCAGCTGGCAGCCTGGAGGGGCTGAGAGTTGGGTGACAAACGCTGCTCTTGCTGCCTCCTCTGTGGGTTTGAGTGCTGCCGTCGTGGTGTGGTGTAGAGACTGAGCCATGGATGTCATTGCTCGTCACCCGAGTGGTCTGAAGGTGGGTGAGGCAGTGAAGCTGGCAGGACACGGGAGCTGCGACAGGACCAGGCCGCGAGGTGGAACAAAATGAACGGAGGAAAGAACATAGGAGGTAGGTGTGACTCCGGGGAGTATTTTTGGATGTAACTCAGCTTCTGAACAGGGTGTTTAACTGCTACAGAAAGGCCACGAGCTCTGCTCATCCTATTTGTGCCCCAGGAGCGGTGCTGCAGATGAAAGGAGCTGAGTCCTCACGTTCCTGTCCCAGCCATGGACCGTGGCTGGCCCAAAGCCGAGCCCTCCCCACGGAGCAGGCTGGTTAGCCCTGTCATAGAAACGTGGTGGATTTTTTTTCCTGTTTTCCTCTCATAAATAAGGTTAGTTTCAAACACGACAGAAGATTGTTGCAGCCTACATAACCAAGAGGAATTTGAAGGAAATAATAAAATCTGCCATCACCTCCTCACCCCTTTGCCCTCTTCTTATTCCAAAGAGTAGCTCTGATAATAAGCAAAAAGGTGTGAAAAATGAACAGAAGGGTGGTACACAGCATTGGCAGCCTTTTGAATTGAGCTGAATTATGAGTCAGGTCTGGTGAATGGCTTCAGGAGGGCTGGAAAGCCATGGCATTATTCATAATGCTCATTAGCTGCTCCTGTAAAGACAAAGGCAATTAAATCTCCCACTTTCAGCAATACCTTAACTGTAGGGAAGCCAGGGAGGAATTTAACACTCCCCTCCACTGATATCCAGAATCCAGAATCACGGCTGGGTCCCAGGTGCTGAGGGTGGTGATACAGCACTAACCCACTTGGGTATCTTCAGCCTGGGCACCTACAGCTGGGGTTTTTAAGCTGTGCTGTTGACCCAGCAAGCCTGCCTGAGTGCAAAAACCCCCTATTACTAATGCTAGTAATCCTGAAGTTTTGTGTTTAAACAAAGTTTTGCTAAATTAGTACTAGGAAAGAACAGGTGCCCTTGTCAGTAAGAGCAAACATGCCAAAATGATCTGAGGCCCTCTTTTAGAGGTGACTGATGTTATTCCCTGTCGTTGAATAATTCTCGAGACTTTGGCTTTTCACCCCACTGGCACAATTCAGGCTCTTGCAGCTTCTGAGCAAGCAGCCGGTTCAGCAGCACTGGCTGTACGTTCCTCGGCGGGGGGGTGTCGGGGTGGTGTGGGCAGGGAGAGACGAGGTTTTCAGGTGTGCGGTGAATTTCCCAAGTGCTCTGCTAGTTGAATGCATATGGTTCAAAGCAGCTGAGGATGCAGCTACATGGCAGAGAAGGTGGATTCTGTGGCCTAACGACCCCTGCCCCTCATCCCAGGAGCCCTGCCTTCAGCTGGCAAGGAAGCCCATGGCGAGCTGTTTCAAGGAGCTGATCTTGCTGGAAACCACAGCTACTGAAAAATGGGATTGCTTTTCAGCCGGATCAGTTCCCTGAGCCACCACGCTGCCAGGAGCAGCGCAGGCACCAAAGGGCAGGGGTAAGGGGGTGGAAGGAACGCAAGAAAGGAGTGAGGGCAGCGTCCTGGCATCACTGGTCCTGGTGGGGACCGACACACCACACCAGGTGCCCCAGGCTTCAGCCAGAGTGGTGACACCGAGCTGGGCAACCTGCTACCTGAGCTCACGCCAGAGACCAATCCTGGCTTCCCCTCGCCAAAGACCCTTCCCCACGTCTCTGCTCCCTGCACCACCAGGGCTGAAATCAGCCCTCACAGATGAGCAGGGCACACATGAGAACAGGCAACTAAATATGATGAGCTTTGAATTTGGAAAATTTATCAGAAGTGGCCCTCCCACCAGGAGGAAAGAGATGATTGTTTATTACAGCCAAAAAAGTTAGAATGGCTATGAAGGCCTTTAAGTAAATCCATCACAGAAATTTAAGAAATTGCTTGGGACCTTATCCTCAAAGCATCTCTGAGAGGCCTGTTTTCTTCCTCCAGAGCAAGCTGAGGAGCTTTTCTGGGAGGTGCCCAGGAGGACATCCGGCAGAGAGCCTGGCCCTCACCCTCCGGCTGCTTGTGGGGTATGAGCCACGGCTTCCTCAGAGTCCTGCCCCCAGCCCAGCCTTAGCAGCAGGGAGTCTGCCCTGAGCTTCCCAATGTAGCTGGCATTTCTTGGGCTGTGCCCAAGCAGGCTCACCTGAGACTCAGGTGGTTAACAGATTCTCAACACCTGGCTGAGCCCTTAACAGCTCATTAGCTCACCGTTAGGCCTTGAGGGGGGGACGGGACACGTCACGTCACGTCACGTCACGAACTCTCAGCATAAAGGCTCTTTCTGCAGTAACCCTGGCATTTTGTGTGAAGATGGGTAGTGAGACTTTCACTTTGTCCAGGCAGATAAAGAGAAGTTTAAGTGGTGGGTTGTTCCTCCCTTTCCCTTGGGACCAGGGACACGGTGGTTTTGGGATGACCCTGGGGGAGGGAGGTGTCTTGTCCCCCAGGCCCTGTCTTTGGGGAATATTGTGAGAGAGCCGGGGTGGAGCTGACTCACCCCTGTGCTCCCCAGGGACTGTTTTATTGCCTGTGAAATGGCTTGCTGCAGAGCAGAGTAAGGCATGAAATAATAATGATGCAATAGCTAAGAAATAATGCAGCCGCTGATTTATTAGCGAAGTAGGAAATGTTTGACTTAACCTTTGCCATGGCGAAGTGCTCTGATGGTTGCCAAACCTGGGCTAGCCAGCCTCTGCAAGGCACCCGGCAGGCGAATGGACTCCCTGGTCTGGTCCCGGTGCCCCAGGGAGAGCCTGGGGAGTTTCTCCCTCCCTGTTCCCCCCTCCTCAGAGGCCCCCAGGAGCCTCCCCAAATACTGGGCCGCTCATCCCTGAGGCGAGGGGGTGCTTCTCACTGCCTGAGGTGGAGGGTTGTGAATAACCCCAGGAGGTGCCTACCTGGAAACCCAGAGTTGTTGGAGATGAGTGGGAATAACCTTTTGAAACAAGGGCATGGCTCGCTAGAAATATAAAGGAAAATCTCCATTGTGTTAACCACACAAAAATGCAATGGAGAAAAAAAAAGGGGGGGGTGGGGGAGAGAAAAAACAGTTTTAAAACAGTAAAAGAAAGTCTGAGCTTTGCTTTCAAGTGTTCAAAAAAAAATTACCTTTTTTGTTATGTATTTAATGGCTTTGGAAAATGTAGCAGAGGGGGTAGTTTACATTTTCCTGGTCTGTCGTGGTAGCACTGCACTTGCACCTGGGCTGGAAATACCTTGGTCAGGCCGCAGAGCGAAGGCAGTGCGGCCGGGCTCGGGGCTTGGTGGCCCTGCTGCCACCGCTCCCCTCTGAGCCACACTGCTGGGCGACTCTCCCTAAGTGACATGAGGGTGGTGGGGTTTGTTCCCTCTAGAATAACGCTGCCAATGATGCCCAGTGAACAGAAAGCCCTGCTATTCTTTCGCTGCCCGCCCAAACGCATGCAAGTGGTTCAGGTGCTGTTTCATACCAGCCTTGGGACTGGAGCAAGGGCTCTCTCGCCTTGGTGAGCTCTCATGTGCTCTGAGGTGATGGAGGTGTTTAGTCCCACGCTTCAGCCAGGAGCCAGGAATGGGCTAAACGATAACGTGGGAAACTGAAGCCTGGCAGTTTTAAAGAATTATTCACGGCACAAAGAACTCGGGGAGCTGATAAGTATAACTGGATTATAGTGACTATGGCTGGGCGCTAGCACCTAGACCTGCTGTGCTTGCAGAGCATAGAATCGTAGAATCATAGAGTGGTTCAGGTTGGAAGGGACCTTAAAGATCATCTAGTTCCAACCCCCCTGCCATGGGCAGGGACACCTCCCACTAGCATCATCAACACCAGACAATTCTCACTTTAAAGTGATCGATACGGTACCACAGGCAGTATTTTAACCATAAGCACCACAAGCTGTCCTGGGTCAGGTTTTCTGCCTACCTGCTTAAGCTCCCTCCAGTTAAATTTTCTGCTGTTTTTCACTGACTGGTGGGAGCTTGTGTGGCTCCATGTTGCTCTGTGACAGTAAATAGCTGTAGCTGTCTACGCTTAGCGTCACTGAAGTGGTGTGGAGAACGACTCCTGTATTTCTGGGGGCTTGGGGTCAAATTTTTCCTTTAGACAACCAGCTAGTGCTGGCCATGTAGCCTCTAGGACAGGGCAACATGCGTGGCTGTAGAGCGCTTGATGGTGTTCCCAGTGGCCTAGATTTGCAGTGGAGGAGAGAATATTTGGAGTAAGGATCAGGGAAAGAAAGGGGCGCTGGCAGGCATGATGCCAGGTTCTGGCATTTGCTCCAGTGGCCAGTGGGGAGCAGGACGCATGTCTGGAAACAGACAGAAGACAGAGAAGGGGATGTGGAGTATTGCTCTGCCAGGGTATTTGGCAATGCCAGCTGAAGGTGTTAATGCTCCACAGCCTTGCTGCCCCACGCTTACACAGCCGGAACTTCCACTGATGATGCAGGGGAAGACAACTACAGACAGACTGCTACGCCAAAGAGGTTTTTCTCAATAGTTTATTACTAATAGTACGAAGGTACAGTCTTTTCTGGTTCTCCAATATGCTTTCATAGAAACAACTCTGTCCCCATGTGGTGGTTCAGCCTCCCCCAGAGCCACGTTGCGATGTCAGGGGAAGCCAACATTGTCATCTTGTCTTGGTTACAAGTGCAGTGAGCTGGGATGGTCAGGCACTCCCTAACCCCACCTGGATCTCCTGCTGCTTGGATCATAGCCGAGTCTGAAAGGTACCAGAATTACCTGACAAGAATTGTGGCCAAAATGGAAAAAACACTGACCAAAGTCAATCATCTCACAATCCTATAAAGGTCAATCCTAAGTGAGACCCTTTGAGCTCTGGGGGATCGCAGCAGACTGTGACTCAGTATTTTCCCCCCAAGGTGGGATGCCTCTCAGGGTCAGTTTTGTGAGGTTCAAAGATCATCCACTGATAGATGCCAATGAAAAAGAAGGGTTCAAAGATCGTCTGCTGAAAAACACTGACAAAGGAGAAGAGTAAGTAATTCACTACAATTAGATTTTGTGAGGTTCAAAGATCGTTTGGTACCAATAATTTACTACAATGTGCAAAAAGAGAAAAAGCTTGATCATTTGTTAACCTCTGTATCTGTGTGCGTGTTTGTGCATGTGTGATTTGATTTAGGAAACTCGTCATAAGTCTCGTGTGAATCTTGCCATTCTTAAACCTCTAAGTTGCTGTGTTGATTATATCAAATTTAATTAAATCACTCTATTGACTGGCTGATGATTAAGTATTATTATTAAATATCATATAACCTAATCCTGTGATTTACCATAACAGTGTTAATAAATCTTAAATTGCTGCTACCTCAAAGTTCTGCAAAATCAAGATTCACAACACCTCACCAAAAAATGAGTTGCTTGACTATAGAATAAGTTTACAGCCATCTTTCTCCTTGTTTAGTCTTAACTTTTGCCTTTCTACAAACATGCTATTTTGTATGTAGTTCATGTCATGCATTTAGCGTACCTTATATTCTCAACTGAAAAAAGAAAACTTGAAAGTAAATAGCCATCGGTCCCACTTGGCCAGTGTTCACCTTGGTCTGCTCCCTGCCTCGTGGCTGGCACTGATCGCTCTGTCTCTTGGGAAGGCCAGGAACTAAACCAGCCCACACAAGAAACTCCTCTTCATCTGACTGACCTACCTGCTCCCTGTTTGAGACTCCACAAAATTGCCAGACTTTCTTGTCAACACTTCCCTGGGACTCGTGCCACCCAAAGCAGGAAACTTAATAAGGGGTCCTGGGGGCTGTCTTTCCTTCCTTCTCCCAGTCAGGTGTCTCATCCTTTATGGGAAACTTGGTAGAAAAAAAAGCCAAACCATTGTTCAGCACAACCTTTCCCTCATTCATGAAATTCCCCAGGTTCATTACCTTCTCCACTAATAGTCCAGAAGGATATAATAACATCCCAGTTATTATCGTAGAATTGTAGAATGGTTAGAGTTGGAAGGGACCTTAAATATCATCGAGTTCCAACCCCCCTTGACATGGGCAGGGACACCTCCCACTAGACCAGGCTGCTCAAAGCCCCATCCAGCCTGGCCTTGAACACTTCCAGGGATGGGGCATCCACAGCTTCTCTGGGCAACCTGTTCCAGTGTCTTTACCACCCTCACAGTAAAGAATTTCTTCCTAATATCTAATGTAAATCTCCTCTCTTTCAGTTTACAACTGTTATCCCTTGTTCTATCACTCCACTCCCTGCTAGAGTCCCTCCCCATCTCTCCTGTAGGCTCCCGTCAGGTACTGGAAGGCTGCTATAAAGTCTCTCCGGAGCCTTCTCTTCTCCAGGCTGAACAACCCCAACTCTCTCAGCCTATCCTCACAGGAGAGGTGCTCCAGCCTTCTCATCATCTTTGTGCCTCTCCTCCGGACTTGCTTTAAGAGGTCTGTGTCCTTATGCTGGGGGCCCCATTTCTGGATGCAGTACTTCAGATGGGGTCTCACCAGAGCAGAGTAGAGGGGCAGAATCACCTCCCTCGACCTGCTGGCCACGCTGTTTTTGATGCAGCCCAAGAGCACATTGCCAGTTCATGTCGAGCTTCTCATCAACCAAAGACCTGTTCAGGTCCCTCTAGATGGCATCCCTTCCCTCCAGCATGTCGACTCCACCACTCAGCTTAGTGTCATCGGCAAACGTGCTGAGGGTGCACTCAACCCCACTGTCCATGTCACCGACAAAGATGTTTAACAGAAGCAGTCCCAGTGCCAACCCCTGAGGAAAGCCATTTGTCACTGGTCTCCACTATATTATATTGTATTTGATAGTGTCATAGAAATGAGAGAAAAAAATTTGAAAACAGTGTTTCCTGGGCTTTGCTTTGTTCTGTCAATATGGTGCAGTGTTAATGCTGTTCTTCATTCTTGTAATCTTGATATATTTTGAATTTAAATCTTCATTTTTATATTCTTGCTCTCCCATGCCCATCCTCCTGCTTTACCAAGGTATGTGGGTATCCCAAAGTACCATCCTGTGAGCTGGGAAGAGGACCATGTCCCCTTTCCACGGCTGCTCCCTGAGTCAGAGAAAGTCTGTGAGTTGCCTGAGGCCATGTAGGAAATGAGTATGTTGGGGCAGAGAATTGAAACCCTGACACCAAGCAGGTGCCCTGCTGCGCCTTGCAGAGTTAGGCGTCCCTGCTACTCCAGCCTCAGAAGAGTCCCTCACTTCTCTCCTTGTGCCACCACCACCTTTGCCTGTTTAGGATGCATTTGTTGTCAGCCACTGGCAATTCCCATATGGAGCACTTAAATCTTGCTCTCTTTGAGTCACCACCACCCAATCTACTGTAATTCTGTAATACTTTCCTGCAGTTTCTTATTTGATATTCTCCACATACTCCTCTCCGTGTCCAGGTACTCATCACTACTTCAAATTCAGTGATATTTACTTGTCCTCCCCCCTTTTTCTGCTTTGCATCCACACTGAAAACTGAGACAAACAAAGGCTTTGTGAACTGCTTTTTTCACTTCCCCCGTTTTCAATTTGAGTTAAAAAATATCCACAGAACAAAGCAATGGCAATTTCTAATTTAGTAATAATTTGCTAAGGAAAGAAATTAGTAATTGGTGCTCTTAAATGTTAAACTTGTTGTCTGTTTAATTACTGTTAGCTGGGTTTCTTGAAGACCTCATTAACTAAGCATCTGGTTTTATAGATGCAGCTCTTAAGGTCTCAGATGCTTCCTGCAATTACCTAGCCATGACAGGGAACTTATTAACATATCCAAATAATTAGTGCAAGGCAAGTAAACTTCCTCTGTTCTGTAAAACTGGATTGATTGATCTGGGTAAAGGACCATAGGATAGGGGCACTCCCTCCCTGCAGTGGGACAGACGTTACCATTTTCTCATTCCTTAACGTAACGCTGTGCCAACAACTCAGGCAGGCTCCCTGCCTCTTCCAGTCTAACCCAGAGGATATCTTGCAATACAAGATCAGCTACTTTCTTCAAATTTTTAAATATCTAAGCATTTTAATCAACTTTGCTCTGGTGATCATCATATATGTTTGATCTCAAACATATGCTGGATGAGGTGTTTGTTTTCTGGAGTCTGTACCAACTCATCTTACCCCTCAACCCTTGTACCAGCATGGAGAAGATGGAGATGGTGTTGGCTATATTGAGGAATGAAAAGTCAGTTTTAATTTCTACTTTTCCATTCTCTCTCCTTTGCACCACCATGGAGGTCTGAAACACCACCTTCACCTGGCTCCTTTGCAAGCAACAGGTCCTTTCTCAGCCACATGCCTCAGTGTGCAGAAACACTCGTGTCACACTGTCATGGCACCTCAACCTAACTTTTGCACCAAGCCTCACAATTGACCCCCTGTCTCTCTTCTGGTTTTATCACATTCCTTGGGGTGAGCTTGGCACTGAAGCCTCCTGGTCCTTGCTAACCAGAAGCTCTGAGCTGTCCCTTTCCTGTCTCTCTCAAAGTCTCCCTTGTTCTTTCCACATGGAGCAACTCCCATGGGGAAAAGCTCAGCCATGTCAGTGCTTATGGGCAGCAGGACAGCATCTCCTTCGAGGCAGCAATGACCTTGCCTGCCTGTGCAGCCCATGGAAAGGTGCAGCTACAACAGCTCTGGTGTGAAGAGCTTGCCCTGCGCGGTCTTGGGCAGGAGCGGTCCTCTCCTGCAGCTCCCTCCTGTTTCCCTGAAGGTTTTCACCTCCATAGTGGTATTTCCCATGCCAACTGTTTCCTAAAGATTTGAATTTGTTTTGAACAACTCCCTAGTACTGCCTTCCACGTTTCTTAGATCTACACTGTACCTACAGATAGCATCAGGTCTGCAGCTCGTTACCTTTTCAAGCCTCTTATTTTATATTGCTCTTGTCAGTCCAAGGGGCTAGTAAATGCTGCGAGCTCCAGCCAGCCCCTGGGAGCCTCCTGGCACCCTGAATGTTACTCGCAGGCTTCGAAGCAAGAAGCCCGTGGTAACCAGAGTGGAGGCAGCCCTGCTGTCAGTGCCTGCACGCCTTCTGCTCACTGGTGCAAGCAGGCATGCTGCTCTCCGCTGCCTCTTTTTTAGAAATGGAGCCGTTAATTACCTCCTGCCACTTGTTACCTGATAAATCCTGATGCCTCTCGCACCTGCTTCTTGGAGGTGTAATTTGGAGGGGGACAGTGACAGATCGCTTTGTCATCGCAGGAACTATTTGACCCTAAATTAATTAAAAGTACTTTCAACTCTACCCCCATTTTAGCAGCTTTCCGATATACTTTAACAACCTACACCCTCTAATGATCATTTTGTTCAAGATCTAATTTACTAGAGGAACTTCCTTCTGAATACTATAATGCCAGAAAAGAACAGCTTTTAATCAGGGCTGTTCATTAGCAGCAGCAATCAATCTGGCAGGTAGCATGGGCACCGCTCTGCCTCTTGATGCATGTGCTCATTAGCAGGGAAGTTCAGAGGAGAGCTTAGACCTTTTGTCTTCAGAGTGTTGTTACAGATTGAATACCTTGCTGACTCTGAATTCAAACGCTGTTATCCAGAGTTTACTTGGCAAACTGGCTTTGGTCCACATGATGGGCTTAGTTAAGGCAAATGTTGAGGAATCTAATGCCTTGGGTAGACTTTTATTTAGCTAAACATTATTCAGGGGATAGGAAGTGTAAGTATACGCGTATGGGTATGTGAAAAGGAGTTTGATGGAGGCTGAACAAGCTTTTGTGACCCAAAGAACAGGCATCCCGGGAGGGGCCGGGATGTTGTCTAGAGGGGATTTAGCATAGCTAGCAGGAAAACTTGATGATTTCTCCATCAAAGCAGGACTTCGTGTTATTTGTTAACTTTGTGTTAACAAATAGGCTGACATCAAAGTCATCTGATGCTGGTCTCTGTTTCTTTTCACAACTAGAACAGCCTGAGCGCCTCACTTGGTCAAAAAGGACAGCAGATGAAAAATGACTGGGGTGCTGGATCTATCCAGAAGCCTAATGGTCTGCTTTACTCAGTGATGAAAACCCAAGCCTTTCCTATGATGTCCGTCAGAGAAATGATGTAGAGGCAACGATATATCCTCCTCATGGGAAAATGAGATCCCTGAAATGTTCAGGAGGGGTTCTTGCACCAGCTGAGGATGGGGACTACCACTAACTCATTCAGAGTTCAGCTGCAGAAAAGGCTGCCATTAAAAAAAAAAAAATAAATTTTTTTCAACCAAAGATTGATTGCCTCCTCCCCCCCAAGTCTGCAGGTGATTTTTTTTCAACCTACTCTATACTTTTACTATGAGACCACAGACTGGGCACAGTGTGCCTGCGGGAGGAAAAAGAGAATCCAGGTGTCGCTGGAAATTTGCTCACCTTACAAGAAATTAGCGGGACCTAAATACCCGATGGAGCTGCCATAAAATCTGTTTAAACTGAAGCTTTTCTCAGGAGAGCTTGTTTCTTACCCCAGGCACTTTGAAATGAGAGGATTAAAGCAAAAGGTTTTGTTGCCAAGTCGTACATAAAATGAAGCGTACTTTCATAACTAGCTGCACGGCACATCAGCTACTTTGGAAGAGATATGTCAGTTTTCTTTTTTTTTTTCTAGTAATAACCCCTGATGACCTCGTCCTGGCTCCACGAAGAACGGGTGTCTCAGCCCGCTCCCGCTGGTGTCCCCCGCCAAGTGCCTCGGGGAAGCAGCTCTCCCGCACCGCCGGGCGGCAGGCGGCTCATCTGCAAGCACAGCCCCCTGCCTCCGCTTGATCCGAAACCAGTCTCCTTTTTATATCCTCTACTTCCACAGTCTTGATAGAGGCCTGCCAACTGCAAGAGTTTTGTTCACCTGCCAGAAACCACCCGGCGCTGCCAAGTTGCCCATAATGAGCTTCAGAGGCTCCGCTTGCCAGCGGTGCCTCGGTCACCGTCGCAGAGGCGGTGCTGCAAAAACCTGGCAGCTTTTACAACAGGGCAGCCTGGATAGCTTCGAAATGCCTTTTTCTGTGACCTCCGGTCATATTTTAATAACACGTCTTCTCTTCAGTGTGCTCAAATGTTTGGTTTTTTTCTTGTTTTATTTTTTCTTTAAAAGCCCAGCCCGTGTGTTGGTACTCAGAGCAAACCATAAAGATGCAGAAACCCACGGATGGCTGCTAACTGGGAAATGTGAAGGCTTCATCTAGACTGCTTCTGCCTATGCTCCTGTCCCCTCCCAAGTCCACCCTTCTCCCCTTTAGGTTCCCTGGTGGCTACTGAAGCAGCCAAATCTGCGCTGCCCAGTGCCGTGCCTGGTTATGCTTTGCATAACTCCAGAAGAACGGTATTTCCAAAAACTCCCCCGGGGAGCCTGCACCACGCTTTGCTGGGTTTCACTCTGGTTATGTTAGCTGACTTTGCTTACGCTCCATCCTTCAGAGTAAAATGCGCAATTCCCCTCCCTCACTGGCCAAGCCCGTACTTTAAATAGCTGCGGAGTTTTACATCTTCACTTAGCCAAATGAGATATGTAGTGCTTTCGCCTTCCCTCGTTGATCTCTCCCCACCCCTCTGATCTTTCTCTGCTTATCCTCTGCTTATTTCTCTGCACCCCCTCTGCACTCTGCCTTGAGAGCCTCGCCAGAGGATGGGAATAAGCAGAGTTTACGACAGTTCAAGCTCCAGCCTCAGACAGAGCCCCAACATAACAGACTTTGTTCATCGCTTTGCCACAAGGCATAAATCTGATGCACTGGTATTCACCTAAGGTCTTTTTTTTTTTATCTTCTAGGTCCCTAAAAACATCTGACTGAAAACAGAGGTGCTCTTAGCTTGCTAAAGGTGGAATGCATTTTATTTTCTATCTGGAAATGAAACATTGGTCCTATTATAATCTGGCTTGGAAATCTGCCATTGGATTTAGCGAGGCCAGAACGCTGAGCGATATTTTAATATTGTTGAGGTATTTCAATGTATAAAATTATTTTTCTTTAGGAGGAGAGCTAACTAAGTGAAACAAAACAAAATTTGCCACCACCGCAAATGCCTTGTGACATTTACTGATGGCTCACTACATCCCTGTGGCTTTATTCTAGTTAAGGAGAGGTACAAATACTGTATTATTCTCTATAAAGTTTTGAAAGTTTTAAGTCAATTATGTAACTGCCTCTCATATTTCCTAGGATGGTGTCTGTGTGCAGGTCTCTAGATATCTTTTGAGTCTTCCATATTCACATTAACACTTGTATTCATTTTAATGCATCTATTTTCAGTGCGCGCACATTTCTATGAAATGAAACTTGTAGCTCAAAGCATTTTATAAGAAATGACATAATTTTCGTAAGAAAAATTTTCTGTGGAAAAAAACAAATGCTCTCACTACCAAGCAGAAAGTGTGTAAGTATGTTTAATGGAAAATACTGTCTACATAATTTTAATATTGAACCAGTTATCTTTTGTGAGGTCAAGTTGTGTTAAAATAATGTAAAGCATGTTAAAGTTCTATTCAATGTGCAAAATAATTATGAAACATATACATTACATTTCACATGTACTTTAAAATGAACTGATCAAGTCTGCATATGTTGTTCATTTGAACAGCTGGTCTTTCAAATGTACTGTAACTATAAGCTTAAATCAAATGTTGTATCCTATTCTTATAAATTCAACTGCAGCCCTGGTAAGTGGTAACTAAAACAAAATGTAACTGTACTTCTAAGATTAAAAAATATGTATCAGAAGATACTTTTGCAATGCATTTTTTTTTTTTTTAAAGAATGTCAAAACTCAAAATGGGAAATCAAATCACCCTTTCAAAAACATTTCCTAATTTCTGACACAATAGCAGCACTTTCTTGTTTTCTGGAGGATAGAATTTCTCTTGTGACTTCATCGTGAAACTCTGCATCGGTGTCCATAACCACAGCTCCAGGCAAAGGCACAGCTTTGGTGGTGTTCCCACATAACTGACTTGTGTCAGTGGATGCTGGTCTAAACAAGGAAAGATCAAGACTGACTAGTCAGGTACAGAAATCTTTATATAAGTAACTGAGAAGATTCTACAAAATACAAGGATGAGCTATTTTCTGGTATTCTTTCCCATTACTTAAATATTTAGCAAGGTGAAGCGGAAGCCGTGTGCATTTCAAGTGGCTCCCAGAAAGTTCCCACGCCATCATCAGAAAAAAACCAAAACCTTAGGGCTGCCCTGATTGCCAAAAGCAAACCCAGGGCCTGACTCCCTGGAACAACAGCAAGCTCCAGCAGCTCAGCTTCTTGCATTTGGCCATCAGCAAACAAGGCAGCATGAAAAAAAAAAAACCAAACCCAAAACCATTTATCAGAGCTGCTGCGCGATTCTTCTTTTTAATCTCAGGCAAGAAGTCAAGGAGCGTGTGAGCAGAGGGAATGAGCCACCCTCATTAGCCCTGGTGGTTCTCATCCATCTTTGGGGAAGCTCATTGATCTTGCACTGGAAGGAAGGTTACACAGGTACCACTCACCAGTCATGTAAGGGATGTAATTTTTTAAAGCTGTTCTTCTGACACCTTTTGCCAGCATTAAAATCAATGGAGTAGCTGCCAATAAAGATGCCTGGAGTAATTTAAAAGGCAGGAATAAACAGGAGGGTTGCATAATGTGTTAAAAATTGCTGGTTTTTGTCATGAAACGTTGAGCTCAAGGAAACAATTATTTGGTTGCAGGGGTTCCCCCGCTGTGCTCCTCGGTGGGCAGCATGCAGCAGGAGTAAGGTCATTTTCATCAGCATGCTGCTCAGCAAGTGGGGAGCCAAGCGCTAAGTTTAAAATAGCCGCAAGTTATTTTCTACACATCCTTTTTTCCCCAGACTTGGCCCCACGCTGGCTTTCTATAAACGAATGAATTATTCTCTCTGTTCTGCGCCGGCAGGCCGTGGCTGCGCGGGGGGAGTCGGGCCACGCACCCCTTTCATTCATCTTTGACTGCCAGGTTTTGGCTGGCTTCCTGAATAGGCTGCCTCAGTAAACAGTACCTTGTTGTAGGAAGCATGCGTTACCTATATATTTCCCGTGACTCCACAACTCTTCCTCACCGCGACTCTTGTGGCTGGTAAGTCGGACACAAGTGAAGCCACCCTCGACACTTACGGCCCAGCGGCAGCGCGTGTCTGGCACACGTCTGCCAGCCAACGGCCTTATGGTGTAGCACACGCTCTAATTTTTTTTTTTTTTAAACTACAGAATACTGACTGCAACGTTTTAAAACGGAGAGAAAAAACATGCGGGTATTATTCTTTTTGTCCTCACGATGCCTAGTGATTGCCTGCCCTGGTGGTGCCCTCCTTCCTATCCAACTTTTGTGGGCATTTAGGCAGGGCTCCCGCTGAAATGTACTTAACAAGTGTGCTTCTGAAGAGTGGCACGTCTGCATGTCCCCGTTCTTCCTCAGGTGGTGGTCACCCCTAACTTCCGAGTCATTGCTTTTTCTTGCTTTTCCTTCTGCCCTTTCTTCTACCTCCTGCTGCAACTCTAGAAAGGCCCAGAGGGCCCAGGACAGGGGACGAGTCACCCCTTGCTGTTCATACCGTGGTTTTGTGACAGTGCATTCGCAATGGACAAGAGAGAGGAAAAGGAAAGAAATTTATCCTGTGTGAGAATATAAGGGAATGAGGAAAAGAAGGAAAGTGCGGACTGGGGCCTTGGTTGCCCCAGGCTGTGGGGTAACTGGGAACGTCCTTTCAGAGGAAGCCTGTTTCTGAAGGGGGAAACTGTGCAGGTGCGTGGGAGCGCCAACCTGCAAAAGGACATCATAGTATTTGTTTCACTTGATAAACCTTTTATTTTTAGGAATTTTTTTGGGGTGTGGAAGGTAGGAGGAGAAAGTTGCTGGTGGTAATCACACAGGCCCTGCAGAGCCTGTCGTGTGTGCCGACAGGATTGTTTTCAATATCTGCACAGTACGATTTTTAATGGACAGCATTATGGTCATGTCACGCAAGCCAGATGGTCAAAACTCAGCCTGCAGTCATATCTAGTCAATTACTATGAGGGGCAAGTAAGTGACCGTCACTAAAGTAACTTCTGGGAGGCTTCTGGGGATTCAGTTTGATGCCTGTGGTCAGTCTGTGGGACCTCCCCTTGTGGGGCTGGAGAAATAGATGACGTTTAAGGTGGGGAGAAGACTCTGAGACACTGGAGGGGCATTACATGGAGACATCGCTGGGTCATCAGCCTGCCTGGATGCAGGGGCAGACCACGAACGATTCCTGCTACAGATGCTGGACACGTCTGCTTGCGTTCCCTGGAGGGTCAAACAGGCATTGCACGATGCAGTCCCTCAGTGACGGCCCTGAACAGCAGTAACACATTGCTAAAAATCCTGTGTGTTCAAGTAAAAGGTATTGTCTTGGTTCTTTGTCCTTCTGGGACATTCTCCTCCCCGCCTCCCCATTTTGTTGTTTTTTTTTTTCTAGATGGGTTGATTTGCCATAGGCTTTCTGTGTAACAAAAGGTGAAAGCAAAAGCTGTTAGTTTCAGAGTCAGATAGCTGGAGAAAAAAATGATTTGTCCCTAGTAAATCTTCAGGAAGTTTGATGAGATTACTCACCTCAGTGACCTGAGTGAGAAGGGCATTAAGTGAGGTATGTTGAGGTGATGGGGAAATGGTTTCTCACTTTTTCTTATTTAAAAAATTATTTTATTTTAAAATCTGCATGGAATATAGACATTCAGAAGGAATATCTCAGGAAATGAGCTTGGGAAATTGGAGATGGGTACGGCTACATTCAATAATATCCATATGTGAGATATTCAGTTGCTCTAAAAAGGTGGGCAGAGGGAATGTTTGCCAGAAGAAAATTTACAGAAACAAAAGGGGGGGAAAACAGCTGGAGAAAATGCTGTTTCTCTGATCCATAAAATACAGGCATAGCTGCTTACTTGGGATAATTCAGACTCTTTCCATTGAGTGCCTGAGAGACGTGTCCCTTTGCAAGAGATAAGAAGCTGGCTCCTAGTGCCAAAGATATTAAATGAAGAAGTTAGAGCCATTGTCACTGTAGCAAGACTAAAGCTACAGCAGTTGTTTTTAATTCACTGCCCCTATGTATCCGCAGTCTGTTCTATGCTTATAGGAATCAACACTGAAGTCTGGCAAACCCTTGTCTGCGGGCTTTGCTCTGAGCCCTGGGGTAGTCTTGTTGGCCATTACAGGGGTGAAGGGTAGAGATGGGGGCAACAACAGGACATCTCAGGAAATGCAGAAGAGGAAATAATTGAAAATTCATGCACTAACTTACGCTTTTTCTTGGGAATTGTGATACGGAGGCATCTGTAGGAATACCTGGAATACAGAAAACACCAGTAACTCGTTGAATGAAATTAATGCAGGCGCTGCATAAGAAGGCATTGGCTTTCAGAATTTTGTAGTTGAAGTCATCACTTCATTTCATATGTTTTGTATCCCCTGAGTCACTCTTATTTTTCAAACACACTGTGAAATTAAAAATCCTCCAAATCTGTGCAAAGCCTGCTTCAATCTGGGGAAGATGTAGGAAAGAAGGGGAATGAGAAAGGGAGAAAAAAAGGCCTGGGATAACATCCAGAACTATTCGGCTACAGGACTCTCCATCTGCCAAGAGCAGAAGAATGTCTTTCTAAAACAAATAGCACACAAAATGCTGAATGAAGTGAGCATAAGAAGCTCTATCAAATCAACAATTATTTGGTGAAAGGAATACGATTTTTCTGGGCTGAAGTGAGATGAAATGCTAAAATAGTTTGCGGCCAAATATTACATCTGGAGAACTGCTGCTGCATATTTTGTGGTGATCTTTACAGGCTTTCATTCTACTAAGGTTCCCTGGGAGAGCTGCCTCCTGCTGTGAAGACTGGGATGCCACCCCCAAAACTGACTTTACAAATAAGATGAACTCCAATGCTCACAGGCAGGTTTTGGGGGTGCTCTGGGCACTGTAAGTAGGAGAGAAACAGCAGCTGTCCTCAGTCAAAATGTAGTTGTTGCAATCCTTTTTACCCTGCAAGGCGTGCAGGACACGGTGCTGCTGAGCAACTGGTTTTCACAGGTCTGCAGGCTGTAGGTGTTAATGTGCACGTCTCCCAGCCCAGCAAAAATGAAGATTGCAAAAAAAGTGTATACAGCCTAAATCACACAGTCCTACAGCAAGGCTCGGTGCCTTTGAGTTACAGAAGTCAGTTCTAAACATGCAAAAGTCAGAAAAAGCAAAAGTTGTGTTTCTTCTTGGAAACTCTTACTGCCCCTAATCAGTATCTGCTGCTTTTCTCTGAGGAATAAGGATGCTCATAAAATGAAGCTGTACACCATGCTTTCATTCATAAAACTCTGTACTGTTTTTGGTTACATCCTTGAGACACTTTCCAACTCTTGGTCTGGGAATATGGATATGAAAGAAATTCCCACCTTTCTTGGAGCTCTCTTTAGTTTTATTTTAACAAAGAAGCTTCAACCACTGCCTCACAGCAGCTGCCCTGGCCCCACGCACCATCTCTGGTGTGCCGAGAAGGTTGTGGGAGGAAAGTGAAAAGGGAAATGGGGGGGCAAGGAGATATCTAGAGCAGCTGCCTTGGCGTGGCTTCCCATCAGCTGCATTTGGCAGCCTTCAGACTGGTTTAGCTATGGACAGCAAGAGCTGGAGAGCAGGGTCTGAGCCAAAACGAAGCGGACAGGTCGTCTTCTCCTTTGCATCACAGGTTTTGGACAAAGCATCCTTTATCTCAGAAAAGTACCGATACGAAATACGCCCATCACTAATGAGGCCAAGCAGAGCAAAAGATGCAGGATTTGTGATGCTGCCTTTTGGCCAGATTCCCATCTTTGGGGCTTCGCTGAAATATGAAGACCGTGGCAGAACTGTTGTAATTGGTGCACTCTTGAAAATGGAGATGCTATAAATAGCCAAACAGAGCTTGAAGTGAAGGGGATGTCAGAGTTGGGTTTTTTTACCGCTCCTTGAGGTGAATAGAATACTAATTAATCTGGGAAAAACAATATAATTTGGTCAGATAGTTCAATAATTGCAGCATGCTGCTTTTTTTTTTTTTTTTTGCCTCCCTCTAGAAGTCTCTTTCTTCTTCTTTTCCCTGATTCTAGCTTTGCTAGTACGGATTAGCTGCCAGGCTTCCAGGTGGAGGAAGGTGTCTATTTTGATTGCCCAAGATTTGCCTCCTTTGTCCCAAATGAGATGTCCCCCTGCCTTTTTCTTTGTCTGTGTTTTGCACAGAACAAGAGCTGTTTGGCGTTTGGGGACATTTTAATGAAAAAAGAATAAATAGAACTGGTAATTAATTTATAGACTGACCGTGTGCTCTGTGCAGGGTCTGTATGGGAAAGGACTTCACTGAGCAACAGGAGATGGTTATTTTGGTATCTCAGACACAAAGAAACAGCCCGGTAGCCCACCTCTCCCCAGGCACATAGTGAACGTGAGGTTACTTTGTCCCTTGCTGTCAGCAGTATTGATTCACCCAGGTATTACAGAACTTTTGGTTTACACTCCCTTCACAACCACAGATATAATACAAAGCTCTGAGATTTAAAAATGTATAGACTTTTTTTTTTTAATCAGCCTCCTGATTTTTATATCTTTAAAGGGTTGTAACATTTTTTCCGGGCTTTCAACATTCATTTCAATAAAGTGAAGTTTTGGCCAGTCCCTGGCTTCTCTCTTTTCCGCTTTTGTGTTTTGTCCTCTTCCAGGCTTCATGGTGTCTCCCACCTGTCATTGACGGAGTCTCACAAGTAAATGCTAATAGCCATAAAGGTGCCTCAACCAGCTCTTTGGTGGTTCCAGAACTGCTTTGTCTTCTTCTAGGCTGGATTCTCTTTCCTCTGCTAGCACATTAATTGTGTTAGCCACTTCATCACAGTTAATCTTTTTACTATTGTATTAGAGTAACACAATAAAAGGGCAAAGGAAAATCAATAAGAAAGTCTTCATGACCCATCAGTAAATCAGATGAGAGCCTCAGCAAGGCAGCGAGTAAAGCATTCAACAGACTGTAAGCTTCTTCTCTTGAATTAAAAACTAATGAGAAATAATAACTGGAAGACTCTAAATTAGCTGTACTCGCATCCGGCGATAAAAAGGAAGATGCAAAGGAGTCTCTTTACAAGGCACTTGGGAGGAGGGTGGCTTGGGAAAGGAAGTTAAATGCCTTCCTACCATTAAAAAACTCCTAAGCACTGGACTTGGAACAGCCCCTCTCTGGTGTTGAAACTTCACCACGGCAGAGAGGGCAGCTGAAAAGTCTGGAGCAAGTGCTGCTTCTCAAGGTCTCCAGAAGGTCCCTTAGCAGATTCTTTCTGTGCTGATGGAAAGGTCCAGCCTGTCCCTCCATACCCAAAACCATGTCTGTGCTGTGGGCAACATGACTCCAGAAGAGCTCTGTGCCAGGATCCTCACGGGGAGTGGTTTTTTTTTTTCATGGAGGTATTTCTATCATGGGATGGGTGGGATGAGAAGACCTCAGCTCAGCTCCTTTATTTCTTCCCCCTCCTCCCTCTTCCTCCTCTGTCTTTTTTTATGCTATAAAAGACAGTAATCTCACAAGCTGTGGAGCTCACACAAAAGTCTGGGCCTGAAGGAGGAATTGTTTCATTACCAGAGGGCAAAAAAAGTGTTAAGGTGCAGGTTTATCTCTTCACTCTCCATAGAAAACTGTCTTATTGCCTCCTTTTGAGTTTTTCAATGGATTTTTTTGAGTCATGATACTTGCTGGTAGACTTTATCTAATCTCAGTAGTTTATAAAAACACATCCTTTCATGCGTTTTCGCCCATATCTCTCCTCACAATAAGGAATTGTTCCCGTCAAATACATACAAATCCATTCCATGTTCTGTGAAGTCTCTTTTGCCAAAAATGAACTTGACAACAAGAGGATCGTTGGTCTGCCAAGACAACTGTCAGTCATGTTTGCTGACCCTCTCTCACCCTTCCTCTGTGTGTGACCATCGAGCGTCACCTGGCTGGAGAGTACATGTGTGCTCAGCTGCAACGTAACCACACCAAAGGCCAGCTCTGAGCTTGCTGGTGCTGCTCCACCGGTGCAGAAGAACCACAGCAGCGCTCATGTGGTCCAACCACCCCGAGCCCTCGATGGGTTTCTCAGGGCCTTTTGTATCCCACGCTGAATTTGGTCAAGGCTAGCTAGCGAGATAGATAATTTAAAGAGCCTTATATGCCTGCAATACACTGACCCATAAAAAAGCTTGCACCCTCCAGAGTTTGCAGACGTCGGGGAGGAAACGAGGGGAGGGGGTTGACATTATAATTTTGTGTTTATACAGCCCCCATCATAGTGGACTTCTGGTCAGCGGGAGGGTCATCGCTGCTGTTGTTACATGAAAGGTGAATAATGATAATGCGTTAATGATGGCTTGCAGCAGGCTGACGCACAGGCAGAGATGTGACAGATGGTGCACAAAACTAGTTCCTGCTGCCGTAGTGAATCCGTTAAAATCTGTAGGTTTTGCCATGTAAGGGTAATTAATATGTTTTTACCCTGGGGCAATGAGACCTGGCAGGATAGCAAGTGCTCTGTGATCACGTCTCTGGTGTTAAATGGGGTTTCTTGGAAGTTTAATCCTCTTTATTTTTCGGTGGCCCAACTTCTGGGAGATTTTCTGACAGAGCTAGCCCTGAGACTGCAGTTTAGGATGACGACCTGTCAAACCATCAGCTCTCTGTCTCTGCTTGTGTCCCTGTCATGCAGCTGCAGGTTTTCTTAGTCTCTGCTGATGGGAGCTGAGACATCAGGGATACGTCTATACTTTGTTAGCTGTTTTTCATTAGTAGTCCATTTTGAGGATACATCATGAGCAGTTTAAAAGCTATCCTGCTTGGTTTGCTTCTTGGCGTGACTGATTTTGCCCGGTTCTGTGCTACTAATTAATAAGTAATAGCACAAAACTGTAACAGCTCACACGGTAGGAGCCAGGGACTGGCAGAGCGCTCTCCAGCTTTTTTTAGACATCAGTGAGCAAACATCCTGTAGCTCTGTCGATTGACTTGAAGATCTTTCCTGACCATATACAGTGCTCAATTACATCCCTAGTTGGGAAAAATAACAACTGCAACAAAAAAAGGTAGGGCTGAAGCTGATTAATTTAATGAGGGAGACAGCAAGGAGCAGTCATGAATAAAAAAACCCAAACCTTGATCATCAAAGTCAAGAAGAGATATATGCTGGCTTTTCTATAACAGCCGGAAGTCTAAAATTTAAATGGCTCGAGGCTAAAAATAAAAATGGGTGGACTTTTAAACGATGATATTGATGCAAAAATCTCAGAAAATAAGCTGAGCCTTGGGATAGCATAGTTGTAGGCTGCGACTCATAAAGGAGTTGCAGATTATGTTGTGCTACTCCATTTTTGAAAAGAGCTAAATAAGTCATCTGTGGCATCCAGTTAACGGAGAATCCCTGCGGCTTGAAATACTGTGCCTAAAAGGGAAGAATACTGAACAGAGGGATGCTCTCAGCCACCTGACCAGGCTGGTGACCTTGACTGAGGAATGGGAAGGGTAATGAGAAAGCATGAAATGGCAGAAAACAAAGGAGATGACTGGAGGTCTTAGTGGTGTCCTGCAGCCTGGGTAACTGTTATGAGAAAGTATGAGGCAGAGATTATATTTGCAGATGCCACAAATAACTGCTTGCTGCGGCGGCTAGGCAGAGAACACAACTGAGAAAAAACAGCGCCTGGTTTTGACGTGAGCCATGAGAAGAGCATTGCTGTAGACGCAAGTATCACCCAAGCATTTTAGCACAGTGACCACAGCGCATCCAAATTCAGAAAGTCCACAGGAACAAAAAAAAGCCACAAAGACCAGAGAGTAGAGGTTCAGAAAGGACAAAAATGTACAAATGAGAAAACTTTTTAGAAATTAACAGCACGGTTAAAAAAGTTAAATGCTTGCGAATATCATGGACACATTTAAAGACATGTTGAAAATTCAGAATAGGGACATATTATGTGTTGAAAAAAAGACTTCCAAAGTTGGCACAGGTAAAGTGCGAAGTAAGGAAACCAGAAGAAAAAAGATATCTTGCAGAATAGAGGGGGAAGTACAAATGAGAAAAACAGAATACACGTTCTGGGAAAGGAAAGGTAAAACCATAACAAAGCAATAGGTAATAAAAAGGTTCTTGGGAGCAGCACAGTAAAGGCATGTAACTAATAATAAGAAAATTTTCAAACATATTAGAAACAGAAGGTCGCTGGCAGAAACTCAGTATAGCTGATAAACGATCAAAGTGTGAAAGACAGACAAAGCAGTATCAGGAAAGTCAAACGCATTATTTGCATTGG
Source organism: Dromas ardeola (assembly GCA_013398915.1). Taxonomy (NCBI): domain Eukaryota; kingdom Metazoa; phylum Chordata; class Aves; order Charadriiformes; family Dromadidae; genus Dromas; species Dromas ardeola. The sequence goes on along the minus strand of VYZM01019490.1, from coordinate 271,697 downwards.
TGTTCACTCCAATTTAGGAGTTCAGTGGAGTTGCCATATTGAAAACTTTAATTGGGCAAGTCTGATGAAAGGTCTCAAACTGAAGTAACATTAAAAGCCTTTTTAAAACAAACCAATAAAATGGATAACAACAGATCAACGGGACCAGATGGCACTCACGCAGGAGTTTCAGAGCAGCTCTGACATGAAATTGCCAAACTATTAACTGTGGTGAATAACCCACTGCTTAAATTGGCTCTGCTTAAATTAGCCTCAAGGTTAGAGGAAGTGGGACATGTGATGCCTGCTTCTGAAAAGGTCCCTAGAAGAACCCGAGGAACAGCATACTCATAAATTTGATTTTCATTTGAGGGGCATTTGTGAGAAGCATTATGAAGAAGAGAATTAGTAGACATATGGAGAAATACAAAATAATGGAGAAGAGTCAGCACAGCTTGGAAACCGTGGTTCATAAATGTGTTGTTAGGTTTTTTTGCAAGAATCAGCATGCACGTAGATGAAGCTGATCCAGTAGACACAGTATACTTGCATTCCACAAAGCTTCTGGTGAAGTCTCTTCCTTAAATAAACCAAGTTGTCATAAGGGTGAAGGTTTTCTTATGGATGAGCAACTAGTTTAAAGACAAGAAACTAAGGGCAGGAATACCTGTCAGTCTGCACAACAGGGCAAGGTCACCACGCAAGGTCACACAGGCATGTGTTGTGGCTGCAGGGCAGCTCATGAGTGGCCTGAAAATTTGTTTTCATTGGAGGCGATAAAATTTGCCCACAACATTCAGTGACTTGGAGTAATCAAAATCAAAACTGATTGGGAAGAGTTACAGAAAGATCTCATGGTACTGAAAAGCTTGAGAATAAAATAGCAGATGATAGTCAGTTATCAAGCGCAGAGAAGTTCACTCAACTTTAGAGCACATAACTTTACATGCACAGTGGTAAGGCCTGAATAATTACCACTGAGGAAAACTACCTTGGTGCTCAAGAATGTTTCAGCTAAACCCACAGCAGCTGTCAAAAAGGTAAATGGATAATTAAAAACTAGCAGGAAAGAAGTGAGGGAATAAAGCAGGATGTTTTGCCATTCTGTAGACCCACAGTGTGCTATCATTTTGAAAGGTTCACGTTGCCTTGCTCACGTCATCACAGGGAGGATGTAAGAAGAACCACAAAAGACAGAGAAAAAGGTGTCAAAGCTGGGGAGGGCTGTGGAGCAAGTGCTGTATGAGTGGAAAAGAAAAAGACAGGGACAGTTCAGTCTGATAGAGACAGCTAGAGAGAGAGAAGATATGAGAGAGGTATGCAACGTCAAACACACCATGGAGGAAGTGAATAAGGAGTGATTACTTGCTCTGCCCATATTCGGCAGCTGGCCCTTCACGGAGACATCAGCTAGTTAGTCAGCCTTTTGCTCCCAACAACTAAGAGCAGCCACGCACGTCAGTGCCCTCGGAGAGCATCCCAGCCAAACGGACCTTGCTCCATCATTCCTAGCAGGACCACAAAGAAAAAGAGACTTTTTTTTCTCCTCTTGTAATTCAGCAGTGCTTTATACAAGATAGCTGGGTCGCACGGAGCGCTGTGACTACCATGAAGTCATGATTCACAGGGTCAGTGATGCTGCAGCTTTCAGCTGCTACCGCTGCTTTGCCTGTGTATTTTCAGTGCAGTTTCTGCCCAGTAAGGAGAGAACACATTTTCTAAGGAAGAGACTCTAAGTGCCCAAAGTATTTCCATTTAAATATTTGCTGATGATTGTCCACAGAACAAGAGATCTTTTTGATTGCTTCTGTTAAGGTTCAGTGGCTTACGACTCTTATTAAGCAAGAAAACTAATCTGAAATCATGTGCAAAGCAGCGTGTCTGAAGGCATTTGTGGTCATTAGATGCTATCTTGTATAGTCATGAAATTGATGTTTCCTTTTTGGTGGTTTGGGTTTTTTTTTCATACTGCAGTTTTTTTTTTTTCCACTCAGTAACATTTTATGTGTGCTGTTTCGGTCTCCTGAGATCAGATGAAGATTTTCATAGTTGAAAGGGATGAAGCATTGTCAGAGGTTTTTGAAGAGGCTGAGACACAGTCCTGTTCAAGACCATACAGTACGACGGTGGCAGAAACAGCCACTTAATCTCTCTGTATGTTATTTCCCGCACCCCTAAATTAGGATTTTTGTGTGCAGTACTGAGATTTTTGAAATAAAATTGTGACATACATGCAAATTGATCAGGAATTCTGAATGACAGTGAGGTTGGACTGACTTGCAAGTTGGATGAGGACAAGGACAGCAATAATCAAACCCTGTTTCATGCCTTGGCCAGAGCCAAATGCAGTTCTGAATCCTGAATTCAGGGCTTGAGCTCTTCCTCTTTCCACTGAATCTTTATGAAAAATTTTGGGGTTGAGCTCATGATTTTGATCCAAAGCTAAACTTTGTGCTTCTCTAACTGTGTGGAAACACATGAATTCAAAACTGGGCAGAAGCAAATGGGCAAGGGGTCATATGCTGCAGAGGGAATGATACTGAGCAGGTGGCTAGGATGCTTATTGGCTTTATAACAACTTTTATTCCTAACACTTTTGCTTTTCTACATACTGAACAAAACTGTTACTTTCAGTATTTTGGAGTGGATCTTGCTGATGTTGCGGGATCTGTGTTTGCAAAGTCTGTTCTGCAAGGACTGTGCGTTGTGTGTCGCTTTTCACTGATAGTTCACAGAAAGGGTCAGAGAGAGAAAAAGACAGGAAAAAAAGGTTCAGGTAGTGAGTCTTCACTTCCCACTGCCGTGTGATCTGGTCATACCCAAGCAGCTCATGCCAGAAGACATCTAACACCCTGGAGGCACAGAGCGCAGCACAAGCTAACTTCTTGTGGAAAGCAGGGTATACCAGCCTGTGCAAGTCTCTGTGCTGTGAGTGGGCACGTTACCTAGTGTAAAAATAGGTTGTATACATCTGTACTGCACTGAAACGTGCAGCATACATATATCCATAGGGATGAGAACCTTAAATTTCTACAGAGACACTGTGGATCCCAATCACGTAAATTCACTTTGCCATCTGTAAAAAAATGAGCAACATTAACTGACAATCAGGTCCTGAGTTTTGGGGAAGGCCCCCTTTGGAGGTGCCCAAGAATCATAGAATCATAGAATTGTTAAGAGTTGGAAGGGACCTTAAAGATCATCTAGTTCAACCCCCCCCTGCCATGGGCAGGGACACCTTCCCCTAGACCAGGCTGCTCAAAGCCCCATCCAGCCTGGCCTTGAACACCTCCAGGGATGGGGCATCCACAGCTTCCCTGGGCAACCTGTTCCAGTGTCTCACCACCCTCACAGTAAAGAATTTCTTCCTAATACCTAATGTAAATCTCCCCTCTTTCAGTTTAAAACCGTTACCCCTCATCCTATCGCTACACTCCCTGATAAAGAGTCCCTCCCCATCTCTCCTGCAGGCCCCCTTTAGGTACTGGAAGGCTGCTATAAGGTCTCCCTGGAGCCTTCTCTTCTCCAGGCTGAACAACCCCAGCTCTCTCAGCCTGTCCTCATAGGAGAGGTGCTCCAGCCCTCTCATCATCTTTGTGGCCCTGAGAAAAGCAAGAATGTTTTATGGTGGTGTCCTGCATCCTGGGTAGCAGAGGATACTGGCTTGAACCCCTTGCAGTGGAGTAGTGGATTTCCTTGACCAGGAAGACAGGTTTCACTAATCTCTCTCCTGGCACAAGCCAGCATTCAGTCCGCCTTTCTCATCCTGTTCCTCCAAACCCTCTTTCTGTCTTGCAGGCTCTCCTGACGTACGCCTGACAAAGCTGCATGACCTGTGGCCATTACACGCTTCGCTACCCTACTCTCTCTGCTGCGTTAAGCGTGTCCCGAAGCAAGGCTGGGACTGTCACCTGTGTCAGGATGGGACATCCCACCAGGGAGCCAAACCCGCCACATGGGCAGCCATGCAAGTGAGGCAGGTACCGCTCTGTGGTACTAAGTCAGTAGGGGCTCTCCCTTAGTGACTTGCAGGCTTAAAATCTGCTGCTGGGCTTACAAGGGAAACATCAAATCCACCACCTTTCCTTTTTCTGGAAAAAAAATCTGGTCGGATAAAAACAGTGATTTTTGTTGTTTACATTCAACATGCACACTAGCTCAGAGGTTTTCTAGTGTAGGAAATCTTATATTTGCATTCAAAAAGAAGCGCCTACAAGGAGAGTGATATAATTAGGGTATGTGGATAACTATTTGACTATGTGAAAATCAGTGATGGGAGGGTATCTTCAGTATTGAGGTATGACTGATCAAACAGTACTGGAGAAGAAAGGTTCCCGACATCCATCCCCTCTCTGTCCTCATTTCTCTTACTCTAAAAAGTGCCTTACTCATTCAGTACTCTACTCATTTCAGCATGACTCTTGTGGGGAGTGAGACACTCTTCAGCTCAAGGAAAGGCAGACTTGAGCCATTCAGTACTGAAAGCATTTAAAAGTCACTCCTGTGACATGTCCAGGTCCAAACATACATTTTCAGGCATTGACTGGTGCTCATGCTTTTTAATGAGGCTAATCTTGGGCACGCCAGCATGATGAGAGGAGTAAAGAGCAGTAAGAAACATCTGAGTTCCCAAGCTTCACTGCAGGTTATCATTTTAACCAAGTTTGGTTCAAATTCTTAAATTCCAGTTTTGCCTCTTAAGAGCTCTGTGACTCCAGATGTATCCTGGGTAAAAACTGTGGGATGCCCAGAAACAAATATAAGTCTGACAGGGAAACTTTCCTCCAGTAACCCTGTGAGTGCTTGCAGCCACAGTGATTTTTGGTTTTTTTCCCAGAGCTGCTCTGGAACTGTTGCAGTTGTACTAATGTGATAAGAAATCAGCAAAGCTTGTATGCAATGAGAACTAGAGGAACTTAAATCTAATACGCAAAACCATAGAGAACTCTCAAAGAAAAGTTGTAAAGTGAAGAAAGAAACAGTTCAGTATCAGATGAGGTTTAGGGCCATTATTCAGAGCTTTATCTAGCCTAGATTTTTATTATTTTTTTTCAGCAAATACCAGCACAATTATAACAGTATAGAAAATCTCTTTAGAATGCTCACGGGCAACAAGAATCTTTACAGCTTTGCAAAACTCAGAGATAGTAAACCCCCTTCTTTCACTACAGTTCATTACAAGAGGACTGCAGACCAAAGGTGGAATTGTTTCTGCTCCTACTGTCCTAAAGTAACCTTTCTGTCCCTCTGTTCCACCTTCAGAGGCTGACCAAAAAATGGATCTTGAGCAAGCAGGACTGTTTCCAGTCTCAGTGACCCTCAGAAGATGCACTCTTAGGCAAGGGTCTGACCTGAATCTGAAAAAAATCTCTATATGTGAGGCAGGAATAAGGGTTGCTTGAAAAAACGAACAACTAGGATGGTGCTGTCTATGTAGGTGCCATGTTATCGCTTTCCAAACTGAGCACTGGAGGATAACAGATACTCTGCAACAGGACAGAAAGTACAGAAGCAAGAAACGATGCTATGCATGAAGACAAGTCACCCTAAGGATGCAGAAAAGTGTCAGAATAACTTTTTGGGCTTCACTAGAGAAGACCCAAAGGATAATTATCACCGGGTTTAGACCTGGATGCAGCTACTGGTCTCTTTAGCGTTGTTTGGATTAATACTACTGAGAACTGTTGCTAACCTGCCAGATTAAAGTACATTATAGTAGGATCCAGATATTCTCGGAAGTGAAAATCAACCTATTCCTTCCCACACAGCCACTGAACAAATTAAATGTGTGGATACATTGAAGTTTTGATTTGGTAAAAAAAGAATAATATTATAATGCGCTGGTTTTAGAAATTAATTAATTTTGGATCAAGTGATTTCTTGAAATTAAATGAATTTAACTGCTGGAGAGGGTACAGCAAAGGGCTACAAAGATGATTAGGTGACTGGAACACCTCTCCTATGAAGAAAGGCTGAAGGATTTGGGTCTCTTCAGTCTGGAAAAAAGATGACTAAGGGGGGCCCTTATCAACACTTTATAAATACTTAAAGGATGGATGTCAGGAGGATGGGGCCAGGCTCTTTTCAGTGATGCCCGGCAATAGGAAAAGAGGTAATGGGTACAAACTTGAGCATAGGAAGTTCCACCTAAACATGAGAAGGAACTTCTTTACTCTGAGGGTGGCAGAGCACTGGAACAGGCTGCCCAGAGAGGTGGTGGAGTCTCCATCTCTGGAGACATTCAAAACCCGCCTGGACGCGTTCCTGTGCAACCTGCTCTAGGATACCCTGCTCTGGCAGGGGGGTTGGACTAGATGATCTCCAGAGGTCCCTTCCAACCCTACCATTCTGCGATTCTGTGAGTCTGTGAAAGGAATAACAGTCATATAAACAATGCTTTTGATTTTAAAGGGCCAATCTCTGTGAAGTTAACTGTTGTGGTGTACTTAAAAGCTTAGTTGCAGAGTGGGCTTTGAAAGATTTTGCATCTTTGATTTAATGACAACGTGGAGTTTGGATCCAAGTAAATGAGGAAAGATGTTTAGGAAAAGTCTAAGGTCATCAGAGGAGAATAACAGCCACAGGATAGACATTAAGAGTAAACAGACAGCCTATGGCAAGACTGATGGCATGAGATTAACAAAGTGCAGGAAGAAAGTAAAAATTGCCAAGATCACGCTGAGATAGATGTTGCAAAGGATATTAATAGAAATAGTAAAAAAGCCAACCAGAAAAATCCCAGCAAAAACAGTATAAAAAACTTCAGACATCAGGAAAGTGAAGAAGTTGGGCTGTCACATGGTGAGGGTAGGATGGAAATAAATACAGCCAGTTTGTCACCAAAATGAAATGCATATTTTGCTTTTGTTTACAGCAGAACCAGTGAGGAATACAAATAAGGAAAAAGCAGGTTGCCTAGTTGGAATGGGAGCAGAACTGTAATTTCTCAGATGAAAGCAAATTAGAAGTTGCTCAGCATGCTTATTTCCAAGAAATACTGGGAACGGTGGTGTCTGAGGTGGGTGAAGAAATGGCACACGAACCCTGAACCTCCCGCCCCAGGGCAAAGGCAAAACAAAAAGAAAGGATCTATTGATCTGACCCTTACAGTGCACAAGACTTTAGGTGGTTTGTTTTGCTTTGTTTTGTTTTAACGATAAGTATGATGAGAGACATAATGGCATTATAGCAAAGCTCAACACTCTTTCATCACAGTTACATGATAGCAGACTACCCAGAGAGCTGTCTTGGGAAGATGGCTGTTTTCGCCAGCCAAGGAAAATACAGCAGACCTACCTGGAGTGCCACAGGGTACGATGCTTTTTTTTAGATGGAAAACTGCAGTTTTGGAGCTGAATGAGAGTTGCCAGGAGAGCCAGCGACCAGCTGGGAGGAGGCAATGGGCTGGGCTGAAGAGGGAACCAGGATGCTTTCCTAATTCATAATAACTCCTAGGTGCCCATCCAAAGAATTCCTACAAATCTACCTAGGACAAATCTCACTGTGACACTGGCATGCTCAGAAAAGAGAAGGGTGCTCTGCCTCGCAGGTGGGACTGTGGAAGGTAAGTTCTGCGGTCACAGCTGACTTCCACATTTGGGCACCAAAGTCTCATTAGTATCTCATTCACAGGGTCTTGCTCTTGGGCCCTAGCTGAGGGGTTGGGAAAATTCCCATTCAAGGATATTTTAGATCTGTCTTTCTTTCCTTCCCTTCTCCCATAGAAGTGATTTTAATAGAGTAGAAGGATTTCTTCTGAGAGCCGTAGGTTTTGAGGGCATTGTGCTTCAGGAATCCTTTACACAAGGCACTTAAAACATTGCAGAAAAGTTTTACCATTGTTTCACATTTGATTTCTTTTCATCAGTTTTGAGGCAGCTGTGGAGAATAAATAGCTGTCAGAACGGGGTGCGCATCACAGAGGCCATCATCAATTCATAAGAGTACTTAGTGTGGAGTATTATGGTTTGCATTCACATGTTGACAAATGTGATAATACAGTTTTTTCCTTTTCCAGAAAGGAGGAAAACAGTCCTAGCGTTTCACCCACCCGGCTAATAGGGCAGACGATCCTGCTGGGTCTGAAAGTTCCTGCCTGGTGCCTCTGCTGCTCAGCGTTATCCGGCTCAGCAGGATCCTGAGGCTGGCAGAAATGGCTCTGGTTATCCATAACAGGCAGCAATACAGTATATAATTTGCCTCTGCTCTGTTTGGGTTTTTTTAAAATCTAAATGATTAGAATAGTCCCCCTGCCCCATACCAAAAATGTTCATTTTCTAGGCTTTAATCAATACCTGATGCATTTTAAAGAAGACAAAATTATCTTTAATGGAGAAAACACTCTGAGATTACACAATGTTTCTCTCTTAATTTTTCTTACCTGAAAACACACTTACCTTCTCTTCAGAGAATATAATTATACAAAGAATAATGAAAGAGAAGACTGAGGTGCCAGTTCAACCGATCACAAATGAAATCCACGCGGTCTAAGGGAAAATTTCCTGTGATGCTGATGAAAGCTGGGCATCCAAGTACTCGTTTTCTTCAGAGAAGTGCAAGAGGCTTGCAGAGATTCTTCCTAAGCAATATTCTAATAGTCTTAATGTCCAAACTGTGAAATGGCCAAATTGTATAAACCAGTGGTTTCAGACCAGACCACTGGTTGGTATTAAAACGTATTGAGGTGGTACGAAAAATAATGGAAAGGGTTTGGTCTATTTTAAGTAAAATAAAACATGCACACACCAATGCCTTCCAGTAAGAGGAAAAAAGAAGTGGGGGGAAGGGAAATAGGTGCATTTTAGTTTTGCTGGAAACGAAAGTCCTTGTAGTGATCCTGTCTCGGTGCTTGGGTTTTCTTTTTCTTCCCAAAGAGTGAAGAAGCCTTTTAATTAAAAAATATTGAGCAACACTGGTATGAGGGTCCAATGAGAGAAAACTGATTTGGGTTGCAAAGTTATGTGGGATAGCCTGTTGCTCTTTGTAGCACATGCAGAGGAATCAGGCAGAGCATGTTCATGTTCTGGCTCTTCTTAGTCACTAACCCTCTGCTGTATGGATTCGCTGCAGATCAGCTGTGATTTCTACAATAGCAAAGCTGTCAACAACTCAGCTGCAGAAAACACTCTCTCCAGACCTTTTCCATTTAGCATCCAAATGTTACTCGACAGTTAAAAGAAAAAGAAACAAAAAATAACCCCTCACACCTAGAAGACATGCTTCTTGTATCAGCAAGCCTAGATCACACCTCTGATATTTTGCATATGCAACTTCCTCTTGTGTAGTTTTGCTAACACATGGTGTAAAACAGTTGCAAGAAATAATATATCCATCCTATTATTCCAGAACTGTGAGTGCTGAAGAGATGATTCTGTCTTTTGTAGCTCAGAGGACTTCTCACCCTCTGAAAATTATTGGAGAAATGCAAAGTTATTCTTTTCCTTCTATATAACATGAATAATATGGGAGGGAAAAAGACCTCTGTTTAGCCAGAAGTACCTTAACTGCCACAGATGACTGTGTGGTCCGGAGTGGTAATATGGATTATGAGAACTCATTAACACTGTTGTATAGCTGAACTATTCCAGAATTTACACAGGTTCAGGTAGAAGTAGGTAGAACTGCCTTCAGCTTGTGGAGGCATTAGCTTTAATGCCTTGGCCAAGTTGAGCCCTGGCTGTATCATAATTTAATAATACAGATCAACATTTTCTTCTAAAGTGATGTATTATCATGCATACATAAATATTTAAGATGAAATGTGAAAGTTGCCATTCTTTTTGGAAGGCTTATCATTGTTGCGATAGAAATACTCCATTTTTACTGAGCAGAGACAGGGATTTTCAAAGCCAGAACTTGTTTCTACAAAGCACTTGGCAAGTAAAGCCATAAAACAATTCTTCTCACTGACTACTGTGAACCATAAGCTTGCACTTACACAGCCTTTGCCTTAACCAGAATGCTCACATTCCTGCAAGCTCATGCTGGTTGCAAACCAAATATCAGATGTACTATTTGTTTCTTCTTACCAGTAGGTAAAGGGGGACACTGATGTGTTCAATTATACACAGTGACAAAGCAAGTCTGTGAAAAGGTGGGATCAAATCGGGAGGCTTTTTCCTTGCTCCCACTATTTTATTTACAAGAAGCTGCAGCACAGATACAAAGCTTAAAATCCCCCAGGCATACAAATAAGGATTCTCTGCCTAGTCTTTGGCTCAGCTTCTTGCTATTATTGTACTCCACTGGGCAGCAAAGGAAAACCCTTAGCTTAGGTTTACAGGTAAGAGGGCAGGAAACTCTGCAGGGTCTCAGGCTGGTCGTGGAGGTCTTCAAGAGGACAGGAAGGACTGGGGAGACAGTGCAGGTCTCTCAAGAAGAGGAGAGAAGTGATTAATTCTTGTATCGCCCTATGGCGGGAGGGGAGAGGGGAAGAGCCGTGGAGAGCCCGGGGAGCTGTGGGTCACCCTGGTGAGCAGCTGGGCACAGCACAGTGGGTCCCAGGTGGGGAGATCTCCCACTTTGTCTCAATCAGTTCTGAGCTCTGCTAAATGCCTGCGTCCTGCTTCAGCTATGCCATGTCTCTGCTTTAACCGCTTCATGGTAAAAGCCCTTTAACGCTTTGCATTAAAAGATGGGAAGATGCCCAGCAAGATGGTAGTTGTTCTCTAATGACCCTGAATCACAACTTCCTGAAGAACAGGGAAGAACCATTGAATCTAGGATTACTCTGTACCTATTAAATGGAGATAAATGACCGATAACCCAAGAAATGGGATTCATGTTTTGTATATAACTATCATGGGATATTGGAGATCACATTAAGCATTAGGAAGACTCAGGTCCAAACAGAGTAGGCACTAAGCATAAGAAGGGACTCTGCAGGAAGTGCTTGTTTTGAAAGGCAATTTAAAGAAGGTTTCAGAGGGATTTGACAGGCCACAGCCTCAGTCGTCTTGATGGAAATCTGGCTTCCTGCACGTCCGTTTTTTGCTGCTGTCACCAGATGAAGGCAGAAATGGGAAATGCTAAGGAGAAAAGGATCATTTACCTCATTGCTGTGACAGTTCCCAAACACAGTGGTCTAGAGTTGAGATTAGGAAGGAGAATCCGGAACATGGGACACAGCCCACCCCTTCCAGGAGAGCAGCAGAAGAAAGAGGAAGAAAAGACCTGGGAGATGAAAGAGACAGACTTGGAAAGCTGCCAACTTTTAAACCCTTTCCACTTTTAAACCCTTTCTACCTCTTCAGATGCTCCAGAGATAGATAAAGATAAGTGCTAATACAAAAATCATCTGGCAAGTGTAATCACTTAGGAGAGCATAAACCTACCAGTGAGGGGACTAGCTGGTGAACAGATTGGGTCTCAGAGTTATGAATCTCTATTTATTTGTCTTTACGCTTTCAGGTGTAGGAGACCAGTGCAGCCAAGCTCAAAGTGAGGTCTTAGGGAAGTGTAAGGGCTTTTATACCAAACAAAACTGATTTGACTCACACTTATTCTTGGCTAGATTTCACCCTCTACACTCATACTCTGTTACAGTCATGCACGCTGAGGTAGATGCATGTGCTCAAGCGGTCTGGCCAAGGACCACTTGTGTGTAACGTGGAGAACTAGAGACACAAGCTAGCAGTTCCCCTTCACTGGTGATGGCAAATTGGGTTTGGACAAGCCAAGAGTTACGGTATCACCCTTCTGCCTCAGAATTTTGCTTACTTTGTCCTTCATGAACATTAGCAAAATCTGCTGTGCTTTGTCTGTATTTCCACATTTGGGGTATCTTAGAGATACTGCCGAGAGGAATGGCCCATGCAACATCCTGTAATTTTGTTGCCTTCCTACTGTTGAGGAAACATCCCAGCTGCAGTTTTATCTGAGCATAGGCCTTCTGGTCTTGGCATAAACACCTTCATTAGTATATCAGTGCTGTCAATTTGTCCTTGGGAACTGGCAGAGGTTTCTCTTTTCACCCTTGTTTTGTTGTTTTTTTCTGGTGCTTTCACACACACATTTCCATTCACGCTTTGTTCAGACCAGATTATTTCTGTTACAAACCTCCACAGAGGAGTAACTTTTGCTTGGTGGTGGACATGCTGTGTACATTTGGTTTCCCTACCACTACCCAGTAGATGTTTTAAAAAGTCCCCAGGCTTTTTGTGGGTTTTTTTGTTGGTTCGTTGATTGATTTTTGTCACCTGGTTGAGGATAATGACCTCCATTTTAAGCAGTGATTGCAGTGCCTCTGTAAGTCAAGCTCTCAAGCCTGAGCATGTCCACACAGCCTTTTTTTGCAGACTGATGTGAGGTGAGTTTTCTGGTGCCCTGAGCTGCAGCAATGAGCCTGAGGTCAAGCTCAGTCTCTCAGTCAGGCTTATTAGCTTGGGCACAACACAATGTTGGTGAAGGCTCTGCAGCATCTTGTTGTTTGCTTGCCTCTGTGCACAAAACCCTGGGTGGAAATAGCCTTTGAAATCCAGCAGGAAGACAGCTGCTTTTCTTCTCCCCTAAGGGATAGTACAGGGTTTGCATTAGGACAGCTAATGTGCTGAATTTTCATGTCTTTTCAGTCACTGAGATGTGTTGTTCTTGTTTCTTCGCCTTTGTCAGAGCAGCTTTGCTATCGTTGCATGTGGAGGGGGCGGATGAGCTCTGCCAGCTGCTTTGGCACAGGGCTCCTTTGCCCCCTGCCTCTCGCAGCTAAGGGATTTGTAGGAGTGTGGGGATGCTTGCAGCTCAGAGACACCTTTGTTATCCTTTCTTATTCGGAGCAAATGACCAATGCCAGTGTTAGGCTGGCTTTTACCTCCCTGACCTCTGAGGGTTGGGCCCCTGCATTCAGGGCATATTTGACAAATGACTCCTTAGCAGGGGTGCTGGCTTAAGCAATCATTGCTATGATGTACTCTGTTGCTCCCGGGACACTTGTGCCTACCTCACTCTGCCTTTGTTTGCTGCAGTCAGATCAGCTTCCAGGTTCAGTCCCTCACACCACTGCGTGCACTGAGGGGCTGTTACAAGAGGACTGAAGTTACAAGAGCAGGATGAGGGCAACTCTGCTGGGGAGCGCTGGGCCAGCTTAAAGCAGCGCTGCTAGTGACAGTGCAACCATGGCATCAGAGGTCTGGGAATTTTGATACGGATACTGAAGCTTTAAAGAAGACAGGCAAAAGAAAGCCAGAGAGACTGGCTAGATAAAGTCACGCAGGCTTGGGCCTTGGCATCGCCCATTTTCATGACTGCAACAAAATCTCTTGTGCTTTCATGACAGGCATCCTAAAGCTCATGAGATCACGCTGTCTGTCATTTTACCCCCTCAAAACTGACCAGTTTCATCCAAATATAAGAGGTGAGTTGAAAACGCAGAGATACTGAAGCTCCCATATGTGCCCCGCTTTGGGAAAGACTGCAGCCTGCACCAGCAGTCACTAGTTTTGTTTGACCTGCGGAGTGGTCAGTTGGCACATGGATCCTGCCCAAGTGATCAGCCCATCCGTGACTTGGGACTGGCAACAAGAGAATCTGCCTCTGACTTAGACAGTACGTGGGCGTGTGGGAAGAGGTGGAAGTAGAATGTGCACATCCACGGGCTGCAGTGATTAGTAGATGTGAGAGGTGCTGGAGAAATTAGAGGGAAAGGGTGAATCACAGGGGACATAAGGAAGGAAGAAGGGGATATTGTATGAAGAGCAGAGAGCAGGGTTGCAGGATGCAAGCCCGTAGAAAACTAAGCTTCCTCAGCTCTGCTTATCCCAGAGCAATGTTTATTTTTCCTTAATGTCAGCTCAGGGAGCTGCAGCTAAACAGCCTGTACCTCATTAAGGATTATGACTCAGAGGCACAGCAAAGTTGAGATATTTGCTCTCGAACATTGCTGAGTTTTGTCTACGCGTGCAGAGGCGCTATACTAGCTCTTGTGGAGTAATGTTTGTCTTGCTTGCAGTAGGATAGCAGGTTTGGAGGGAGATAAAAGTTACTGCATCTTCATCTTTCTTAGGAGACTTGCTACCTTAGGAAGAAGAGACTGACTTTCAGGGGCTTGTGCAGAGCAGTGTGGCTATAGATCTACGTCTAACACCTATCACACAAGAAGGGAGTGATGAGATTCTGGCTTTTTTTGAAGAGCACAAATTATATCCATTTTTTTCTTGGTCGTCTTTCCACAGTCTTCCCAGCTATTCAGTTCATATTGCTCTTTTCAGCTGACGAGTAGACAAAGCATATATACCATGATTTTTTTCCTCAGTATGAGAGGACAGTTTTTATTCACTTTGGCTCCTCAGACAAGATATGACTAGACACAGACCAAGTCCTGGTTCCTGTGTACAAGGCACTCCTCAGCTTTGTTCTCTGGATACCCCTTTTCTCTACTGTTCTTGCTGGGACAGAGCAGTGCAGTTGTTTCCTCTGTGGTGAAGGCATTTCTACCTTCATCTTTGGTGTTGCCAAAATTCCTGTTTGCAAACCCCTCCCTAATTTAAGCTATGTGCTCTGAGGAGAAACTCCTCCTGCTCAGTGGCTGCAGGGAAAGCCAAGATAAGTGGGGAGATGGATTCCTCTGTCTCCTTTGCTTATGGGACACGGACTGTCTAGCAATAGCCAGAGAAATGTTGGTTCCCCTTGCCAAAACTCTGCTGAGATAGAAGATGGTGAAGGTGATATGACCACCTTTATATTCAGAGCAGGGTATGGGCAGCAGTAGAATTTGTCACTCCCCAGATAGCTAATGGTGCTATCTGGGATGGCTAATGGTGCTGATGGGCTCTTCTCCAGGGGGACTGCTGGGCTGCGAGAGCAGGGATGGGCTTAGAGGGCTGTTACCAGCCTCCTGCCCCATTTCCCTCTACAGACAACAAACTTGCCTTTAGAGCTGGTGGGAAACGGGAAAGCCATCAGCCTCTGTCAAGCCTTGTCCAGGTGATCAGTCTACAGGTGGTTTCTGAGGGCTGTTGGGGAGTTTTGCTTTTAGGCTGCTTGCTCAGCTGCCAGTTGGGGTGACAGCCCCGGTGTGCTGCTGCTTAGCCTGGTGCCCAACTGTGTCTGCACCGCTGGCCTGGTTCTGGCCCCTGGCTTGTCCCCCCAGCCTCCCCCTGACGTGGTCCCCTTCGTAGCCCCATGGCTTTGGGTCCTGACTTCTGGCTTATGCTGACTCCACTTTTATCCACCCGTCACGTAGCATGCACAGACCCTCGGGATTACTCTGCCTGACTTCTGGTCTGCTTTGTGTCTCATCAAGCTCCTCAATGTCCTGCTCACTGTTGACTGTGAGGTCCTGCCTGGCCTAGTTGCCTCCTTGCTGGTTGGGAAGACCTCTCAAACAACAATTTTCTAACCACAGTTAATTGTTTACTCCATCAAAGGGCTGGGGGGAGCAAGGGCAAGTGCGTGCAAGGGGGGGCGTAAACAAGGTGGAAAGGGAGCGAGGGATGCACAAACAGGAAGCGGAGAGGAATGGTTTGTGTATCTTTGGTGCTTGTGTGTAAGCACATGTACATGAGCCAGACCAAAGGTCTGCCTGGCATAACACCCTGTCTCCAGCTCTGGGCAATGGCGGATATTTAGGGGAAGAGCAGAGGAAATGAGGCATTCATATATTTTAAATGTGGTAAACAGGCAGGTTCTTCGCAAAGACTGGGAGCATTGCTGTGGGTTGTTACCCGGCCCCCACTCGAACATTTCTATTGTTAATACTTATATTCTTCTATGAGTTATTTAGCCACTATTATCAGCACAAATTAGAATCACAGAATAGTTTGGATTGGAAGGGACCTTTAAAGGTCATCTAGTCCAACCTCCCCTGCAATGAGCAGGGACATCTTCAACCAGATCAGGTTGCTCAGAGCCCTAAACAACCTGACCTTGAATGTTTCCAGGGACTGGGGCGTCTACCACCTCTCTGTACAACCTGTTCCAGTGTTTCACCACCCTCATTGTAAAAAGTCTTCCTTATATTTAGTCTAAATCTGCACTTTTAGCTTAAAACCATTACCCCTTGTCTTATCACAACAGGCCCTGCTAAAAAGTTTGTCCCCATCTTTCTTATAAGCCCCCATCTTTCTTATAAGCCCCCTTTAAGTACTGAAAGGCTGCTGTACGGTCTCCCCGGAGCCTTCTCTTCTCCAGGCGGAACAACCCCAAAACAACCCCAAGTCTCTCAGCCTGTCCTCATAGGAGAGGCTCTCTCATTACCTTTGTGGCCCTCTGGACCCACACCAACAGGTCCACGTCTTTCCTGTGCTGAGGGCCCCAGAACAGGTGGGGTGTTTTACAAGGGCGGAGTAGAGGGGCAGAATCTCCTCCCTTGACCGCTGGCCACACTTCTTATGATGCAACATGGGATACAGTTGGCCTTTTTGGCTGTGAGAAAAATTAATGCTGCAGTTTTGGGGAGGAGTGACCTGCTGAGAGTTAGAGTCAAGTTTTCTGTAGTCTTACGTTTTCTGCAGGCAATGGGTTGCAAAGAGAGAAATATTACAAATGTATGTAACACAATACAGTGCCTGCATAGACTATCTGGTCTCCAGCTATCAATAAATACTTACATTTCTTATTCCCACTGTTGTATTTTTACAACATCCTGCTCAGTCGTTAGAGCCTTACAGCAATCACTGTCACAGCTCTTGAGTCGAGGCTAATAGAGGACAACTTGTGGTGGCCTCCACCACCTGTAACTCACCACAAAATTAAGCTAGACATTTATGGAGTTGTCCATTCAGTGCTGTAAATAAGTAGAATTCGGAACATGCACATATAATTAAGCAAGCTGGTTGAACTAACTCATTAGAAAAAAGAAAAAAGTAATTAACCTGCCACAGAAATGACTTCAATGCAAAATGACTTTAATGCAAAACAGGTGACGTGTGGAAATTGAATTTTACTGATTGCTGCTGCAGTCCTTGCAGTTCAGCATGAATTTCTAGTCTGTTACTCAAATTTGGGAATATCTGCAACACTGTGACAGGTAACAACAGAAAGTCATCATAATAGGTAAGCAAAAGGTCAATGTACACAATTCTGACATCCATCAGTTTTACAGTATGATAGTTTTGGTGCCCTCTGGAGTCCTCTAATTTCCACAGCCCTTCAGTATCTCGGCACGAGGATGACCTATGCTGCCTTCTTGGTTGTTTTTTTTTTTTTTTACAGACACAGTGCAAGATTTTTGTTTTTTTAATTAAGAAAGTCATGTATGGTTTTTGCTCTCAGTATCTTACAAAAATTCCTTCTTAACGTAGCAGTAAGGCAGTAGTGGGAAGACTTGTTTCCCAGACATCAGAGATAAGACACCAGAGCAGCTTGTGGGAAGAGTCCACTGTTTTTAGAAGTAGGTCCATGCGCACATTAAACAAAGCTGAGACTTGTGACCTTCATGGGTAAGAACAAAGCTTAAGCTAAGGTTTGCTTAGATTTTGCTCAATGCGGGTTGTATTGAAATAGCATCTCAGGAAAAGAGGACACACCAACAATACCAGGCCATGGGAATGCTTTCCCTCCTCTCAGCCCCACAAAGTCAGCTCAGAGTTATTACTGACTGCTGTAGGGCCAAGGTTTCACCTGGGAGGTTTATCCAAATCATAAGCTCTCTGCAGCAACTAGTAATGCTTAATAAAAATAAACACTCTGTGTCCTTTTTAGCATGTGTTTTTTAAAACTGCTTTACAAAGGAGGAAAATAGTGTGCAGCTACTCAAAATGAAAGAAAAATTACTCCCACAGGTGACGACAGTGACGTTTTTCAGATACATTTTCTCTTTTCTCTTGTGTCCATATTTAAAAAGCAAAGCAGGAAAACTCTCTGAAGAGCCTTGAATAGCCAATTTTAATGCAGAATCCTCCATAGAGATCTACTGGGTTGCAGACAGTGAAACCCATATTACCCACGGAGGACATGTCATAGTAACCCCTTTATAGCTATCTAGCCCTCCCAGTTAAACCCTCTGTAAGACTATGCATAAGCAACATTACGCCAGGAATGTTAAATGGTAATATGCGACTCTGCAATCTAACAACACACATTAATATTATGAATTTATTGTTTACATTGCAGTAATTCCCAGATACTCCAGTTGAGAGCGGAGCCCCTATTGTGCTGCTCAATTGTAGACTAAAGTTCAATTTAGGCCCTGGAGAGCGTGCTTTCTAAAGTGAAAAAGAGAGTCCCCGTTGGTGTACGGAAGCGAGTTTGATTGCTTTCTGCCTGGGGGTGCTGCATTGCCACAGCCCAAAGGAGCTGGGACAGAAGGGGGATAAATGCCAAGGGCTTGGGCTGGTTGTATGCACAAGCCGTGTGCGTTTTCCCCTCCCTCTTTATCTCTTTACCTGTCACAGCTATGTCATCCCACCTCATCTACCTGTTCCTCTGTCCCCTTTGAGCCTCCCTTCTCCAGCTGCCCCCCAACGTGTTCATTGATTCACCTTTCTTTCTCTTTATACACATGCTCAGCTCCCAAAGGCACGCTCTCCTACCAAGGCCTCCTCCAAATCAGATTGTCCCTTGCCCACAGTGGGAACCCTCTCCAGCTGTCCCCTTTCCCACCAGAGCTCCTTCCAGCATGGATTTTGTGGCAGCTGGGGCAGGGGTTCCCATATCCCTAGGGAAGTATTGCTCTGACCCTAACACCAGCATGACTTCAAGGGCTCAGGACCCGTGCTCTGCTCTGAGAGACAGGGTTGCTGCCTGGGGCAAGGTCTGGGGCAGTGAGAGGGGAGGAACTCGCCCTCACCAGCACGGATTGCTGCAAATCATCTATTAATTGTGCTGAATGAAAAGCAAATACCATGACGGTATTGCTCAGCAGGATCTCGCCCTGGGAATCACAGCTTTTCTAATTGAGACAGAATAAGGGAAGTAAAAGGGGAGTTTGACTTCACATTTTTGTTTTCCTAAATTACGGAGAGCTCAGACACAACTGCTTACAGAAGCAGTAACCCCACTGTTTAAATTACAAGTTAAAGCTCCAGGGTTCAGCAGCCATGGCTGTTTAAAAGTACCACAGTGCTTGATTTTTGATTAGTATGAGTTTTGCAAATGGAGCTGGTAGAAATGTCTTATTCCCTGCTCTCTCCTTGGCTGCTGATGTATAATGCTGTAAGCTGACTGGTTTGTTATATTCCTAGGAGAGGAGAGAAAAGATTGGTAAGAAAATATCCCAAAATATACCAGACCGTATTAGGGTAGAAAATGAGCTTCAGTTTGATACAATGGGTGGAAATGTTCCTGCTCAAAATCTGACTGCTATCACGTTTTTGTCTGAATTTGTAAAGAGCGCATAATTTTTATCTTCCTAGGTGACACAACGTCACCTTCGCTACCATCCCAGCAACCTAGCAAAATCCTAGCTACGTTTCTAGCATTGCTGCTTACCTGCTGTGACTCACACGAGAGCTCTTCCACTAGTATTCTTCACAATCAAAGCTAAAAATAATTCCCTCTAAAGAGACAAAGGCTCTGTCAGATAGGAAGAGTTTCTATTCAGCAATGGGAGGTTTTTTTGTTTTGTTTTAATTTTAGGAGACTCACTTAGAGAAACAGCTTCTTCTTTCGTACTCGATTTTTCTGGGAGCAAATCAATGCATTTAATTTCATTTTGAACCTTGCTGCACAATCAATAATTCCCCAAGTCTGGAAGAAAATCTCATGGAAAGTGACTTCAGAGATTTCAAATCAGTACGCCTAAAATTCAGATGTGAAATCCCTTTCCCAAAAAACCAAGAGCGGTTTGCTTTTGACTGAATCTGTATTAAGAAGATGGCTATACATGCGAGTTATGAGAGAAGAGGTCACACTCTGGTACTACTCTGAAAAGCTGCAAAAATAAGGTGTAGGAATAACCCAAGGAGAGCAGTCCATGTCTTGGTAGTCTATTCTTATATGTGGACATATATTTCATGTGCCAGCAATGGTCATGCACGTTTGCCCAAACCCTTGGGCTCTAGACTCTGTAGCAACCTGCTTCTGCGTGTCTCAGATGGCGAAGGAGAATAGCAGCAGCAAACTTCTCCTTTTTACTGGATCTCTGCCCTGATTTTTTGCAAATTAAGGCAGATCCCAGACACGTTCACACTTTGCATGACCGGGCAGCGCTATTAGCCCATCTTACTGCGTAGCTGCATCATCCACATTACTCTCTGCAGGAGGCTAGAGATGCATTCACTTATATTGGGACTGGATTAAGCTACTGGCCAGTCTCTGCCGAAACTTTTCATCTTTTTCTAAAACACCAGTTATTAAGCTTTTAGCCTTCCCGTCACCCTTTGTCCAATTTACATCTGCTCTCTTGTTACTCACATTATGGTCTGTTTAGCTCAGCTGATCTGTTTGTGACAGGTGGGAATTTGGGAGCAATTCTTGGTTACTGTAAACTACCAGGTTACAGAACATTGTAATTTTACCAGTGGTGGTATACATAGTTCTGTGTCTTTCTCACACACATTTGTGAATTCAAATTTGCTATACATAATAAGGATGCTTTAGTGATGGGCTGCCAATATTTTGACAAGCAGTTCCCACAGAAATTTACCCCTTTAACATATGATAGACCCCGCTAAGCACCTTGAGCAGACGAGTTTCCACAAAAGACGGATTTGCAGATTATAAACCACATGGAGTTTTGATTATGTAGGGTGAACATCTCTACAACACAATCCACCTTCCCAAAAATCTTGTTAGAACCATGTTTTTTTGGGGAAAACCCACTCAAAAAACCCCAAACAACTAAAACCAACCAGACATGGCTTTTGTTTTTTTCAATTTTAAGATTGTCAGAAGTAGGAAATCCACCATAACCATTACTACAGCTTTCTAACAGATTGCCAGAAATAGGAAACCCAACATTAGTACAGCTTGATAATGGTTATCTATCCTCACCATTCAGATTTTGCATGTCATTTTTAGTTTGAGTTTATAGCTTCAACTAGTCAATTGGACTTTTTTGGTTGGTAGATGGAAGAGCTCTCGCTTATCAGATTTCTGTTCCCATGTAGATAGATATTTACAGCCCATGACCTAATTATCACTCTCTCCTTATTAAGATAAACAGGCTGAGCTACTTGAGAAATCCCAAATCTTATTTATTACCCAGTCATCCAGAGCTGATGTACAGGAAAATAAAGATATTCTTCTTGTCATGTCTTTGGCGACTTGACTAAATTTGTCTTCAGGCATGATTTTGTGCTAAACAAATGCTTATTTGGTGGTTCTTCTTTCCCATTACTTGTTACCATGTTGCCCTCCTGAATGATTCAGTCAGGTTTACTTCCTTTGAGGACAGGTCCTCCTGCTGCTGTGAGGCCACCTTGACACAGACAAGCTGGAGCACCAAAACTGAATCTCTCAGTCCACATCACACTTCCTAGGTGTGCATTGCTTACGGAGACATTGGCTGTCTGCGCTCCTCTTCCTAATTCAGAAATTATTTTCATTCAGTAGCCTCTGAATTCCCCCAAAGTCCTAAAATTTCTTAAGTGTCGGATGAGGCTGTGATACTGATGCTGGTGTGCATCACTGCAAATTATTGCCCTGTTAAACTTGGAAGGCTATATGACCTGAGTTACACCATGAGGGTCAGCCCCATGAGAGGAAGAGCACTACTTCTGTGGTCTCTGTGTTTGTCTTGGGCAAGATGTTGGTTTCCTTTTTCTTAAAGTGAACTTCTCAACAAATATTGCCTGTCTTTGGGTAGCCGGATCGCTGTTTTGAAAGCAGACTTGACTATTTCATGGTTTCTGTTGAGTAATTATCCACAATTTTATCTCCACTGTCTTTGACTGAGCATCTCATCAGCTATTATTTGCTTCTTAATAATGACTTCTGGCTGTGCAGTATTTCTCAGATCGTCTTCCCGCAGCTTGTAGGCCTCTGTTCACCCCCACCACACAAAATACTCCTCATCCCCTTGGCTGCCAGGACCACCTCCCTGCCCTTTTTCCATGATTAGTTCCTTCCTACCTTGAATTTGAGATGACAGTGATGTTCAGAAAGCATTTCTTGCCTTTCTATTTAATATAAACTTTGTCTTAATTTTAACTAGTGGATGTATCCAGACAAATGGCAAGGAAAACTGCCATACACTGTGTGCATTTACTGTAAACATTTGTGCATATTTCTGAAATATTACAGAATATAATGCTACTGTGCAAAGCACTCGGTATATGCAACATGGAGAAGAAAGAAAGGAACAAGTGTCCAAGAGGGAAAATGAAGGTATTTTCTTTGGAGGGAGGAAGAAAAAAGAAGGAACTGATTTAGGGACCTCAACAGCACTATGGAAATTGTGCCATATAATGATTGCCTAGAGCTTTTAAAAACAAAAAATGTTCACTGTAAGAAGCACTAGTTTCTGTTAGGGAGGTTTCAGAATGATAGCAGGTACGATTTCAAGGGAAAATGTTTAGGGAAATCATATCAGCCTCCCCTTCTGTTTCATGCTAGAGCTTTAATTCAGGGCTCCTTGGAGCTGCCTCCAGCTCTCCCTGCGCTGTGCCACGGCCGTATGCATGGCAGAGATTACAGCCGTCACTGGTCGGCACAGCCGCAAGATCATGGCCAAATTGGAGCCGTGATTGTATCAGTTTCACTTAATTCCATTTCTTGATTTAGGGGAAGAGAGAATGACATGAACATGACATTCCCTTCCTCTTTCTGACAAGGCAATTACACTGAATTAATCTTTCTTAAGACCTGTCTTAATTGTTTCTGGTTTTCTGCAGTACATTTTCCTGTGTTGCTGGGTTCATTTGTTTTTTCTGAGAGAAACTGCCCTTAAACTCCCGACTTAATAATTTCAGACTACTTTGAACAGCAGGTTTTGTAAAACAATGGCTATAAAATTTAACGCTGCTAAGGGAATACTTTGGTATATCTATATACTATGATCATAAATGCATATGATCTTCAGCCAGTGAGCCTAGAAAACTTTTCATTCAAGATTGCGGATATTTCCTCTTATCTCTTATCGGTGAAGTTTCAAAGCGTAACTTAAGCAAAACTCCTCTTCTGTGTCATTCCATGCTGATGGCCAGAAACTCCCTACACAGGTACAGCACTTGATAGCCCAACATCGCTGGTGAAGCTTTGAAAATCATTTAACAACCCAAACACAATCAGCCCAAGCCTGCTGCACCTCCTCATCATGGTCAGTGCCAAGGTTCCTATTGCTCTAATAGGTGTTGAATCAGGCTCACAAGGAGCAAATTTGGGTAAAGAACACCTCCATGCAGTTATCCACTGTGAGAAGGCCTCTGTATCCCCCTTTCCCAATAAGCAAAGGATGTCTATATGGACAAGGCTGTGGAGCACTGCTTGGTGAGACGAGCCAGTTGCCAGCAGCTAGAAAAGCAGCAGGGAAGGGATAGGTTCAGCACATTGAACATCCTTGAGTGGATTTAGGATTGCCTTTCCATTTAACTAGTGAGGCTGCCACACTAAAGAGGCTTGGGAGAATTTACTTAAAAGACAATCAAATGGCGCAGGAGGCATTTTTCAGGCACAGCCTGGATTTTACAATAAAATAATTAACACCCACTAAAAACAAGGTAGACCATCCCAAGCTTAGAGGTAGGTAAAGAAACATTGAGATGTTGGTGTGTATCATCCACTGCTATCGCAGCACAACCCAGGAGTCCTGGGCAATTAAACCCAAGGAAAAATTAGAGAAAGCAGAGTAGATTTCTTTTTAAAGTTTCCAGAGAGTAACTGAAAACATCCCCTTTGTTAAATATATCTTAAATTTAAAGCAAAGCAAATAATCCATACTAGTACCAGACTACCTTGGGATCTTTTTGCCGCCTTCTTTCTCCCTCTTGGCAGAATTTGAGCTCATCTCATACCTTTTAATGAGCTGTCTCCCAGTTGGAAACAGCAACTTCTACTGTTTTTCCCAAAAACCCACGTTCAGACTGTTTCATCAAACACTCCAATCATCAGTACTTGTTCTGTAAACTGCATGGCGGAATCTATTGTAAGCAAGTAATACCTTGTTGATCTGAAAAAAGAAAAACAGGATATTCATTTTTAGTCCCTACCTTCTCAGTACTTCTAGCAGTTAGTCCTTAGACTGGAAAACTGGTTTGTACACACACAAAAGAAAGCAGGTTGGTATATGACATTAGGACAATGATTTTTTGTTTCAGCATCCAAACCAGAAGGATTTTTTTATCCCTTGTGTTTTATTGCCACTGAAATAAATTGGGAGAAGCTGACGGCATGACAGCACCAGACCTCTAAGACGCCCTTTCAGTGTGCCAGGTGCCACGGCACGTAGCTCAGCTTTCAGCCATGACTTGAAATTTCTCAGCCAGGTGGAAGGCAACAAGAGGTTGCGATTAATGGCTCATTTTGACTAGTTTCTCTCTCGCTTTGTCACACCTCTTTTCCCCAGACGTGTGATGCAAACCCAACCAGCGCCGGCAACCTTGGGCAAAGCCACGGCTCCCTGAAAGAGCCGAGGATAGATGCGCAGGCTGTTGTGCTACCCCCGCATCTCAGCCTTGGCTTCTGGGCCCCGGCTGGCTCCCTGGGCTGCCGGCGAGGTGAGGGATGCGTTTCGCTCATCCCCAGTCTACGTATTTTTTTTCTGTCTCAAAGAGCAACTGGGGAGCTGCCAGCAGAGCAAAACGTACCTGCGTATATTCGTGTCTGTGTGTGTACGTGCCTGTATCCCATCTTCAGCATTTCAACAGTTAGCATTTTAAAAGCTCTGCTGCAAGAAATATTCCCATGCCAAATTCCATATGAGGAAAAACGCCCTTTTTTATAGGTGAGAGTTTTTCGTAGATTGGAAACTGTGGTACTCAACTATTCCCCTTTGAATCCATCATCATTTCAATCATGATTCAAGGCATAGCTGGATGTTCACTGATCGATCTTAATCTTTTCTTGGCCTTCATCTTTTTGCTCTTTTTATTCAAAGTTGATTATTATTGCATTACGATTATCAAAATGGGTCATTTTTCAATCATATATAATTTTACACTACTTTATACTTCTTTCTTGCGAACAGAATCTGTTCATATACTTACTAAAATAATTACCTACTCTCATGTATATTTATCCAAATATTTAATTTTTGCATTCTTAATGTACTGAGTGATAGAATGTCAGTACAAAAGAAAATTTATTTGAACTAATTTGTGACAAGCATTTTTGATAAAGAATGGAACTCATTATAAAATGTGGGAAGTCAATATTTCATATTTGTGATTTATTTGACGTGGAACCTTCACTGATACCTGCCTGCATTTAAATTATTAAACAAAGAAAAGACTACTCGCTCCTTTTCTTTAACTTAAACACCTTAGAACATATTTTTCAGATGTTCTAATTGCTCAAGTAATTGGACTTTTTCACATTTCATGAATTTGTCGAGACTTTATTCAGTCACTGGGTAAGAAAATCTTTAAATGACACTTATTCCAGTACTGAGCAGCTGCTGATTTTAATATCTTGCCATGTATTCTTTTTTTTTTCATGTTTTGTTTCATGTTTTGTGGATAGTGCCAATTTTAACATGGGCAAAAATTGTCTCTATGATATTTTGTTGAGGTGGCAATGCAATAAGAGCAAAGACAGAGTATGCCGCTTCTTTTACTCTTTAAGGGTCACACAGTCAGTGAGACAAGTTCAGAATTTTCAGCTCTTGGTATCACTGAAGGCAGCAAATTCTAAAGATACTTCGTTGGAGACATCTATGTTTTCAGGCTTGATTTAGATATGACACCCTTTTCTTTGTACTAGTTTATCAGTAATTGATGTTTTTCAGGTGACCTCCTCCCACCAGTGACAAATGTATTTGGTGCAATTACGCTTAAACCTCACATACTTAGAGTTAAAAGGGAAAATTTTAATACAAATAACACTATTCATTTTTAAATGCACCATAAACAAATGGCACATTGTTCTCCTTGGCAAGTGCCCGTAATGAATATTGCAAGGCACTATTATGATACAAGATGCGTAATTCAAGCAACATTGTGATTTTTCTTCTCCTCCAAATCTCATTGAAATTAATTAGTGCACACACTATGCCACTGTCTTTATCCTAAGTGTTTGGGCTGGTCTGGACTGACATCTTGCACAGCTCAGCTCACTTTGGTTTGTTTGCTGAAATGTCCACGTCCATCAGTTACTGTCCCATCATCTCACCTGCCTGAGGGTGGCTTTGGTTTGTGGTGAGCCTGTCACACAGGGTTCACATCGCCTGCACGTCCCTCGAGGATGCAGCCAGCACTGGCTGGACCCAGCACGGCCGCTCCCATCCCAGGGACTGTCTCCAGTTTCCCACTTCCAAACACCCATTCAAGGCATGCTGAGTGCTGGTAGCTGTTGGGTGGTAATAAGGGGCTGGAGTTAATTCCTACCTCCTGGCTCTCCCCGCATCCGCATTTGGCACAGGCGAGTGTGGGGCAGCGCCCAGTGGCACCAGTGCCACAGCGGTGTGGGAATCTCACAGTTTATGGTGGGAAGCCCCACGATTATCCAAGTCTGCAAAAAGTCTGTAATTAGCGGGGCTCCTGATGCTGTGCTTCCTGCAGAAACACTAATGAGCTGCGTCTGATCCCGAAAGCCACTAATTAGGGAATATGCATTATTATTATTGTCAGTGAATCTTGCCCAGGACTGTGTTTCAGAAAAAAAAAACAACCCAGAAAGCAGCAGCAGTTTTCCAATACTCCAGCGCAGCACAGCATTGCAGAATCCAAGGCACCATACAAGGCTTTTGTGCCTTTAGCGGTGATTGATTTGGTCCCACCACCCTGGAGAACGTGAGAAATATCATGTCTCTGTGTAGCCTCTCATGATGATTTAGCAAGCTCAGTTCCCCCTCAGTGGTTTTTGGTGAGAATGAAGCAGAAGGATTCATGTGGGGGACAGTGAATTTTGTCATGCAGTTTCTAGCTAGTATCTTTTCCATTCTTCAAGTGATAATTTGATGAATCCTGACTTATAAATAGGGCTATACAGAAAAGGTCTCTGTTCTTAGACCACGTGCCCTGTCGGTGTGTTATGGAGGAGAAGTATCCTTTGCTTCTTGCAGTGCCTTTATTGGTCTCTCCTGGCAAACGTCATATGCCATGTCAAATCTACAACTTCCATCTTCCCTTCTGGAGTGCTAATACGCAGAGATCTTCTGGAAGATCTGCGAATATCCACTCATCCTTTTGATTAGATTCACTCTGTAATGCAGAGCTATTTCCTGGGATGGTTTCAGCTGGCCGCCTGTTCTCTTCTGCTTGTCCTCTGTCTCTCGTAGTGATTCACACGCTGTTGCTAGTGGAGTCAACTCTGAGCTGTAGCGCTACTCCACCCAAAATCTCTTGCCTGTATGTTGCTTTGGATTTGCTTGGTTTGAGCTCTGAAATGTTATGCATGTCTTTACCACCACCGCTATAGATTATCTATAGCAAGCATATTAGAAACAAGTTATCTGGATGTATTATTTTTTTTCTGTCTCAACAAAGGTGTTTAGGAGCAGTTCCCCAAATTCAGTCTCTAGTTTACAATGGGAAGTGCTTCCTCCACGAATCCTTCAATTACTGACTTACATGTATGATTTCATAGAGGTATCGGTCTTACTGTGAAGTCATTCATAGTCCTTGCACTTGGATTAATGGATACTCTGTTTCTAACCAGAAAGTCTTTGCATTAAGGAGTGCTTTCTAATCTAGACACCATTTTATCAGTCCCTCACTTATTTTGCTGTAACGATCTCTTAATTCTCAGTGTATATATGGGAGCAAGCATAATGATGACAGGCTTTTGCAGCCCCAATCTCCCTACTGAAACTTGTGAAGCACCTATTGTCCATAGGCATGTGATTACTGTGTGTTACACTTAACCAGCACTTCATGAATCCCTGGTTCTTTCAAATACCATTTTTTTTCATCTGACAGCAGAGACAGTCTGCTTCACATGATGATCCACTTGGATCTGCCTCAGAGACTCCCTATCAGTAGTTGCTGCTTTTCTCTTCTGACACAAATGCATCCAAACATTTCTTCCCAACTGCAGATATGCTAAAGCACTGCTGATGACACCGAATCTGCCGTACCTTGCTCTGATTTCCATTTCTGGCAAATCCAGGCAGTAGCATGACTGCAAAACTGGCATTTCTCAGAACTTGTGGTTCCTGAAAGTAGATTTTGAAGCAACAATACACCAGCCATGGGATTTCTAAGGCTGTGTGAATTATAAATGCCTTTCAAGCTCTTGCGGGGGGGGGGAAGGGAGGGGGACATCCACTGGCTCCTTTCTCCCCTCTCCTTAGCTTCAGAAATGTGAAAATTTCATTGAAATCTGCAATAGAAAAATGGTATATGCTCTAAACTGCACAACAATTCACCAGTATTATGTAAACCAGAGCATCAGTAACAGATGTACAGACCAAACAGAGACTGTGACATTCAATTTTCATCTCGGTGATGTCTTGGGAAAATTACTCATGTGGAAATATTAACCCATACAGAAAGATGACAAAACCATACAAATAAGCCTGTCTAAGGGAAATGTTGCCACAGTCTTGCATACTAGTTCCCACCTGGGTTTGGGGGCTTATCTAATACCCTTCGCCTACAATATTAATTGATGGCACAAATAGGGTGTGGTTTTTCTCTGGGGTATATTGTTGTAATGCTACTCTGACTCCGACAGCATCACCAAACCACACCTGAGAAACCAAGGAGTCGGGTCCATAGATCAGGGATTGTATATGATGATGACAGATAATATTGGACAATCTTCTCTGGCTTCATTCATACATTAATAAATCATCGGAGATTTATTTTATGATACATACAGCAGTACCACTAAATCCTTGTCCTTTTAAAACCATGTTTATTGGGTTTCAGGCTGGCAAAGCCGTGGATTACTCCAGAAAAGCATTACGAAGTATATCAAAACCATAGCGGGAAAGCATATCCCCTTCCATGTAACAGCAGCTTACTGAACGGCAAATGCTTCCAAAACCAGGAAAAGGCAACTTCTTCCACACATAGGTAGGAAACCAAGCTTTCATCTATATTAGGGAGCTGGCACATTGCAGTCTTTTATCTTTTTGTGTTTTACATGTTTATACATAACAGGGCAGCCTGCCAGCAGCTCTGGCCAAAACCAGCAGCAACGGCTTAGCTCCGAGTGGGTAGGTTTTTGCTGGAGCAGTGCAAGAAATAGGTACATTGGTTTGTCAACATTCAACTAGAAGTACGGAGGCACTGCCTACGGTGCTGACCATCATTAAAAACGTAACAAAACTGAAGGGTATGTGAGTGCCACTAGCGCTAGAAAGTGAGGTACTGCAGTTGATGGAGAAGTTCTCCTAATGCAGTCCTGAAGCTGAGGAATCTCGTTTGCATTCACATTTTGGCCCCCATCCACCTTTCTGGCAATGCAAAGGAAAATAAATTGACTAAGCTCCCAAAATTGCTTTGAAGACTCAAATAATGTCAAATCCGTTTCCTGCGTCTACAGCAATTATCAGAAAATTCAGAGTTAAGAATCCCCAGTAAACTCAGCTCTGTCTCCTTGATCCTATGCGTTAAGTGGGGGTTTCATTACCCCATCCTAATTCTTTGTACATATGCGTTCTACAGATCAATTAGACCAGTCTTTTTCACACTTGGTCTGGGAATCATGCATGATTCATAAGCTGTCAGAAGGTGGTTGATGGAACAGGCCACCAAAACTCAGTATTAAACGTACATGCACCTTTCCATGCACGCAAGCAAGAAAATAAGCAAGTTCATGAAAGGAAACCTAGTAAAGAGATACCCAAAGCTGAACCTAAGGCTTTCTCTTTGTAAATGAAAACCAGCACGGGTGCATTACAATAAAAGATCACTTGATTTTATCTGAGGCAGTTATGTAGCCCTTGAACCAGATAAAAGCGCATTGGGCTAAGTGATGTCCAGCCTCCCTTCCAGACCCACGCTTCTGCAGCCACACAACGCAGCACGGGCTGGGTTCGTTTCACCCAACACACCACAGCTGCAGCGCCGCTGTTTACACCGAGCTGGGCTCCCTCTCTTACCAGCGGGAAAGAGGCCTTGCCAGGACAGCAAGCCTTGCTCTGGCTTTTGAGGTTGAAAATATACTGTGAAGAGAGGGGTTAAATCAAACTAGCATCTATCCAACATTTCCTCAGATCTAATTATATATATGACTGCGATCCTGCCTTCCTTGACCAGAAAAACTCCTGCTAACATTAATGTGTATTTTTTTCCTTAAGAAGATGCACAAGATACAGCCCTTAGATTACAGGGGAAAAAAAAATATGTAATTTCAGTATAAGTCAAGAGCATTTGGTTCAGCTCCAAATGCCTTGTGAGAAGAACAGAACTAAAATTCACCTCAGGGCATCCAAAGATAACGAATGCAATTTCGAGAGGAAGTATAGGGATCTGTAGTTACAGCAAAATGTGTACTGTGTATTTGTGTTGTGCGAGGTTTTGTTCTTTGCTGAGCGGCGTGACCTATTTCCCAGCATCATGTGATTTCTGTATTGGAAGACTCTTCTGCAAAGAAGTAGAGTTAATTTTCCAGTGGAAAAGATACAAATCTGATTTTCCTTAATTCTGCCCAATAAAATAGTATAATGTTGCATTTGGTTTTGTTTACTTCTTTATTTAAACTTCATAACTTTTTGGAAAGATACATATGTGTAAAGCATATGCACGTACTTATCTGTTGTTGGCGGTCTGTAGTTTCATTAAGTTTTTATTCAAAAAGCATACAAGGCATCGAGAAAAACCAAATCAAATTACGCTTGGATTTAATATGATTTAAAGTCCACCTCCCACCACAATGGCAGTTAAGCACTTAGGCATCTAAAGTGCACGAAGGGAATTTAAGCCGCCTTCCATGCCTCCCGACTCACACTGGTGCCTAAGTTTTCTGCTTAAATTTTGCTTAGCTGCCTGAAGGTTTTTCAACTATGCACACGGAGATGAAAATCAAGGGGTGTCACCTCTGGCTAAAATGATCTGGCATTCCTAAAACAGGAATTCCTGTGTCCCAGTCTCATAAGCAACCCTGTCTGTCAGACTTTCACAGATCATTCCTAATGGAGACCAACACCAGAACTGAAAGAAGAATGAAAAAAATCAAGCTGTAATTGAGACATCTGGAAGGGAACCGTTTATACAAACTCAACAGCTTTTGAAAAGCAGGGCCCTTATAGGCACTCCACATCAACACGTATTTTTAGCTTGTGAATTCTTTATTTCTAGTCATATTTCTTCTAACATACTGGAAGTATTCCTAATTATGGTGATGGGACTTGTTTTTTTAACGCTTGTATAACTCAAAAGTGACCAAACGAAAGCTGACTACGCTTTCCCAAAGGAAAAAAAAAAAAAAAAAAGTTTTATGAGTTGAGAAATTTCAGCGCTAACGGAAATTAATTTTCAGGTAATTGTCAGAAAGCTAGGTTTCTGTTGCTTTGTCAAAATCAACTGCACAACACTCCTGAGAACACAACAAAGCAGAGAATGCTGTAGAAACGATTATAAAGGCAATGTTGAACATTTGGTAAGCTAAGAGGATATTCGGTTAGGTTGGATTTAAAGTATTAACCTCTTCGGGAGATGAATTCTGGCTTTCTGCATCTTTTGTATTACATGCGCATTAATGCATTGTGTCGGCATGTGCTTTTGGTTAAGACCTCAGATAAATTAGAGTTTAAATTTAAGATTGGATGCGTCAACACTAGAAAATAGCAGTGTTGTTGCTAGGTCGTGCTTTCACTTACATGCCCAGTGCGGGGTATGTGCTCTTGACAGAGCGCCCCGCAATTTTCAGTTACAGCTGAGACCTCGATTCAGCGCCAGCTTCAAGTCTCCTTGCCCTTTCAGCAGCCGCCGTACCGCGGCTCCTGCAGGACCTGCTGTACAAAACTACAAACGGTCGCCTGGCTTCTGCTCACTCCAGAAGTCAATCGGGGCTTCACTGCAGTTGAAGGAGCCGCCTTCGGACCGAGGTGTGGAACGTGACTCAGACAGGGCTCAGTATTGAAAACTAACATGGAAATGTCCTCCAGTGATTACTAACTAACGGTATGAGAAACCAGAATGAGATCTGGGGGGTGGGCTACATATCTGGTGTGACCAGTACAAAAGGCATACGTTCCAAAAACTATGAGAACTGAACACCCATTACTGTTGAAAAAACATCTCCTCAGGTGGATAGAAAATCTGCTTCTCCTAATTATACTCACATTTTCAGAAAAAATTGAGAAGGCAAGTGAAGATCAATGTAAGAGACTTTCTTTCCGGCAGACCCTGCAGACCTGTTGGCCTGATCTGAAATCGCCGCTTTCCTGATGCTCTTAAGTAGGTTTCAACCACTTTGGTACGTTAAGTGTTTTTTGCTCAACAGAAAAGGTTAGTAGTGCTCTATTAGAAACCTTGCTTCGTGCACATAACCAACATTGCTCCTGTGGAAGCGCTCATTTTAAGCCTGGGAATGAAAATGGATGCATATCAGGATGGTTGCTATCAGTTTCACTCCAGAGGTAACGGTCAGCACTTCACAGAGATCTCTTACCAGCTGAGAAAGAAGATGCTGTTTGCCAGCAAGATGTCAGAACACAGCTGAGCAGGACGGTGGAAATTAATTTCTTGGCAAACTTTATAGGTGCTACCTTTTGGGATTTTTTTTTTTCCATGCGGTTTCTGTATTCACCATTTTTATTCCCAAAGTTTAAATGTATTTTCTTTCTTTCTCTTCTGTATCTGTCTCATGCTAAAATACCCCATGAACGCACCATCCTTTCAGATTTTAGTTTTGATCATTTGACTGTAACATGCACAACACTCTCAGTGGACACTATGTGCAGGTAAGCACTGCAAAGTAGGACTGCCAGTATATTAAAAAAATAGGGAATTCATACTTTGCTGTAGTTAAAATTCGGGTGGACCAGAAACGGCTCAGGCAAGCTCAACCGTCTTCCTGTTAGCGATACAATCTGAAAAGTCTTCTGACCGAAGAAATTATGTCATGCTCTGTTTCTGCAATCAAACCGTCATAAGCTACTTGTATTAGATCATCTCCTTGAATGAGCTACTTCTTATTTGGACACAGCCTTGTGAGGTATACTAAAAGCTCATCCACAGAAAAAAAAAAAAAAGGAAGCTGTACTCTATGCGCATCCTTGCACAAACCCAGAAGCTGCAGAAAAATAAGCTGCAAATACCCGTGTTACTACCAACGTGGGAAATGACGACAAACAGGAGGCTCAGCACCGGGACCCTTAAGAGGAAAGCTCAACTGCCTTTGTCCTGTCTCAGTTCTGAGCTACGTGAAGGACCGAAATCACCTGCAGTGCTCTCCAGGAAGCCACGGAGGCCGCTGTAACTTATGGCAGCCTACTATAAAGCTACACCAGCATTAGGAGACCGGCCAAAGATTTCGTGATTGGCCAAGCCGGCATGGGCTGAGCAGCATTAGATAAGGCTGATGAGAACTGCCAGCGAGAGGCTGTGCTGGAGGAGGCAGAGGTGGAAGAAAAAGCTGCATACGCACCTGATCTAAGGGCAAAATCTCTGCCTTTTACCAGAACTCACGTACAACTGGAAACCAGTAGTGAGTTCTGCAACGACAGTAAAATCGCAGCAATTAAGGGATCTAATGGCACTTCAAGTAAACACAGAACATAAAGTTATTACTTGCGTGTGCTTTTCTAAAATAGGTCAAGTTACGATGTTCTGAATGTTACATATTGCAGGCAAAAGAGGGGAACATTTGGAACCTAAGTAACTGTTAAAAACATTCTTTTTTAACAGGTATCTCATAACTGCTGAAGGTAGTATTCACTTTACTGTGATGATCCTGAGAGCACTATGACCACTGTCTTTCCGTGCTACTGTCTAACACTAGTCTCCTCAAAATCCATATTCTGCAACCAAATGAAAGAAGCTGATTTTCAGAGGTAATGAACATACGCAATCTCAAACCAAAAGTTTTACGAGTTGCAGGCTCTCATCATCTTGAAAGGTAAAACCAACTATTTAGTGGCATCAAGTAAGGAGTTTGAAGGCTAATGCTAGATACTGCTATTTGAGAATGTCGTGCCAATTTTAAAGATTTTAGATAAAAGATCTGTAACTTCCACGCTTTGACACTTCCTCATGCTGCAGCCCAGAAAGGAGAGGAAGACCTCCCTACTCCTACTCATGCTCGTCCATGAAAGCCTCCACCGAGCTGAATGTCTCTGGCCAGGACAAACCCCGCGGGCACTCCTGTCACACCCTGAAGAGAAACAGTAAGATGCCAAACAAAAACGTTATCTTTCAAGATTTATATTGAAAAAAGGACCAAGCTTGTATTCCCTTTGACATGTTCCGAGCTGCTTCTTTACGGTATGTATAGGAACACACAGATACTGCCTGTCTGGGGCGTTACACTTGTTCGAAATCAAATAACCTAGGTGAGACCCTGCTCTTTGCATTGAGAGCCTCCACCAAGTCCAGTCCTTGGCGGGGCATCCCATTTACTGCGTGTGGAGCGTCCCCCCTGCAGCCGAGCGCCCCACTACACCCCTTTTCTCTTCATTCCCACCCGGGATCGCCTCTTTATTTATTAACAGCGTTATGCAGCGGTTTCCTGCGCTCCTGAGAATTTCCGTCATTGACTCCTCACGGTGCCATCTTCGCCTTTCTTCCACACAGATTCCCCCGACCCCCCCGTACGTACCCCACA
>VYZM01019490.1:204539-235585 GCA_013398915.1 Dromas ardeola | reverse complement strand
AGGCGCAGGCTGGTGGCGGGAGGGCGGCAGCTGGGCGCTCCGCCGAGCCTGTGGGGAGGCAGGGAGGGAGGGAAAGGATGGGCGAAGAAAAGTGGGAGAGCGGTCTAAAACAAAACAAAACCAACCAAAAAAAAAAAAAAAAATAGAAGGAAAGGCCGTTTCCGAGGAGGCAGGCTGTACCTGGGTGCGGGGCTTGCGAGTGCAAAATGGAGAAGAGCAAAACCCTATTGATCTGAGAGCGGCAACCGAATGGGATGCTGTTGTGCCTGGATTCTGTTCAGATGATGCTGATGGGTTTAATAAGCTGCTAACCGAATGTGTAGGCACATAAATCAATGAGCGCATTGATTATCCCCTTACTGCTTTTAATACACTGCATTCTAAGGGAACTTTTGTGATGACGCTGTTACCTATTTGATGCCTCACTTACATATTCTTTCCCTCCAATATTTTTTCCTCTTCGAATCTTCATCTTGCCTCCTCGATTAGGCAGAGAGCAGGTGTGGAATCAGAAAGGAAAGTGGCAGAGTTTGCAGTAATCTTGCCGCTCCTAATTCAATAATAATCTCGTTAGCTCATCATGCTATCAAACTCATTAATTTCAAGTCCAAAATAAACTTCATGGCCTTTCCCACTCTAAGGGAAATAGGCTAGAGTCCAAGATCGCATGTTTGCCATCAGTGAATGGCTGATACGTACAAGCATGTTTGGGAGTAACGTGTAAAGCTCTCCACTTGTCTTGGCAGTGTTTCTTTTATGGGGACACTCTTCCCTTGAGACTTCTTTGCTTGAACTACAGGTCGTTTGGGCAAAGTTCAACATAATCACAGATAAGTATGTGTATTTTAAATTTGTTTTTTCAAGCCTGATTCTACAAGCAGTAAAAACCTGTGCAGTTTCTATTCATTTCCTTTCGGGATTGCAGCTGTATACAAGATGATTTAAACATAAATGTTCTGGTCTTTCCTATAACTTTCACAGGAGCTTTGGCTTTTGGTTCCTCTGCGTACTCTAATCTTCTCCCCCTTCATGTCTATTGTTACTGAACCTTCGTGATTAAAATTACGTGCATTACATTCAAGACCTTTTTTCAACCTTTTTAAAGGGTAATCTTAGGTACTCTAAGAAAGTCTCGTTATCCCGTTCTTTTTTAATTCCCACCTTCACCTCTCCACCTCTATACACACACTTAATTGGAGAAAGCAGGATAGAGAACAGCTGGTCTCCAAATATAGCTTGAATTCAACAAGCACAGGAAAAACACCTGACCAGATTGTCCCTGCTGAGCACGATTAAAATGGCAGGACCACTTATCAAAACTTTGTACTGCAGTTTAACAATACATGACAGATAGCTCAGTCGAGGATGTGTGAGTTGTACCGGACGAGGGTTGAAATCAGAATGGGCTTTGGTTGAAGTAATGTGGGAGAGAAATAAGGATGCTACTTCCTCTTCCCACTATGATTTCTTTTATCTCTCAAGAGATGCATTAACTAACTGGACAAAATTCCACTTAAAATTACTGGGAACTCTATTAGCACAAAGTGTATGTTCTTTTCCCAGCCAGAGCCAAAGCTTTCTGCCCTGTGTTAATCTTCTTACAAAATGAAACTATTGCATAGTCCTGTGCTAGCTTCATTTTTTTTTTCTTTCTGCCTCTGTTTGCAGAATGATGCATTGTTTTCA
The DNA here is from genome assembly GCA_013398915.1 of Dromas ardeola. Taxonomy (NCBI): domain Eukaryota; kingdom Metazoa; phylum Chordata; class Aves; order Charadriiformes; family Dromadidae; genus Dromas; species Dromas ardeola. Next base: position 233,899 of record VYZM01019490.1, on the reverse strand, counting down.
AATCCTAAATGGTGTTTTGTTTACTTACAAAACTATTGTGGAATAATTGGATTCGAGGCTTACATTTTGTGGGGAACTGGTGTGAATAAAGTATTGCTGTTGACTGTATTGAGTTCACCTATACTAAACTTACGGTAACCATAAATTATGGTAGGCTGTTTCTATGCTTTATGCAAATACAAAAAAACCCCAAACCAAGAAAGGTTGCATTCAGTCTTGTTCCTTTGGCTTATGAGACCATCATTCTTGATAGGAATGGCCAAGATACTGACAAAGAAATATAATTATCATTTGTAATGGCTAAAAATGTCCTATTCTTTCAATGTTTTGGGTTTTTTTTAGTGTTAATACTGAATGTTGGTGCATGCTTATTAGTCTGTAGTCAGTTCCTGAACAAAGGACAGGTGACTAGGCAATCGGTACCTTGAGCATTACAAGATAAAGAACAGAAGAAATGACAGAAAAAGGAACCCAAAATTTCATTGTATCTCAGACTGTTCCACCACCTTCTGGTGCTGAGCCCCTAGTAACAAGGATTCTCTGTCTATGCTTGCTAATACCGGGGAACTTTTGCTTGTAACTTGCTTACAATTACTTAATAAGCAGTTGTCCTGGTTTCAGCTGGGATAGTTAATTTACTTTCTAGTGGTTGCTGTGTTTCAGATTTGGTATGAAAGGAAGTCAATGATGTATATTGATTTAATTGTTGCTAGGTGATGTTTGTACTGTTCAAGAACTTTTTTTCAGCTTCCCATAGAAGCTGAGAAGGGGCATAGACAGAACAATGGAATGGCCAATGGAATATTCCATACCATAGACATCATGCTCAGTATATAAAAGGGGGTGGGAATCTACAATCACTGCTTGGGATGGGCTGAGAAACCATTTCACTAGGCAGTGAGAGTGACTTGTGTTGTATTACTTTATCTTGAATATTCTTTTACCATTGTTATTTTCCTTTTTCTGTTATTATTCTATTAAACTGTCTTTATCTCAACCCGTGGGTTGAGATAAAAAATCCTGAGGCTTTTTTCCTTTCTTTTCCCCCCCCTTTTCTCCCTTTTCTCCCTATCCTTCTGGGGTAGAGTGTGAGTGTCTGTGTGGTTCTAGCTGCTCTCTGGGGTTAAACCATGACAGTAATCCATACCATCTTTTTAAGTAAAACTAAAAGGAAGGGAATGGAGAGGCACTAGAAGGCATTATTCAAATTTCTTGTTTACCTGGGATATTAACCAACATAAAATGAGTGAAAGAAACACTCATCTCAAGGCCTCTGCTGCGTGCTTGATGAAGATGAACACTCTTAAATGTGTTACATGAAAATCAATTTGCCATCTGATGCATGATCATGTCAGGATTCCAGGAGTGAGTCAGCACCTAAATTGGGGACTGATTATCGCTAGAACACAGGCACCTATAGGTAAAATTAGGATAATCCTAGGAAGTGTTTAATTTGCTGGTGCACCAAACCAATAATCTCTGTTTCCTGTTTTGGTTTATTATTTGCAGAAGTCCAAATTTCAAATGGTTAAAAAGGAAACAAACCCTTGCCTCCTTTTTTTTTTTTTTTTTTTGAGGCTTCTAAAATCAGTTGATACTTTACGATTTACCTGTAAAATTTCCCTGTGCCTCTGAGTCTGGACACATTTAGGAGTGTGCAAGACATAAGATGGTGAGAAGCTGGGCGTGTAGAGCTGTTACACACAAGTCATAGCAAAAATGAAAGAAATGCTTGTCTCTTTTGCAAAGACCAGTCTAGGAGGGCTACCTTTGGATCCTGTCCTTCACAACAGCACCTCCTTCCGCTGTGTCTTTATCTGTAGCTGTCTGACCTTGCTTGCGTGGGATGGACAGCATAACTATGCAGTTTAGCAGATGGGACATTCATTTTGGGAAGCAGGAGGCTTGGGTTCTTGTCCTTGCCCAAATGAGTACTCAGTGTTGTAAAAAGGAACTGAGAGACACAGGGACTCTTTTTCTATCTGTAAACCCATGCAAAATCCAAATGGTTTTAGGAAGAGAGTGTGGTGGCTGGCTGTGACAGGGTGCCCTGGTGCATGACCAAGGAAGTGCTGGGTGGAGGTTATGATAACTTCCAGGGAAAAGGCAAGGAAAGCTGTATCAAAGTGCTGTAGAGCTCAGACTAAGTGAGGATGCTGACCATCAGACTGATGGGCAAAGGAGCTGATTGGTCTCCCGTTTCTGTTTCATGCCTGTGTTATGAGAGGGTTGGTATAGTCTTGGCACCCTGAATTTTCCCCTGAAGTCATTGATCTCTACCTGATGTAAACCTGGGGAAAGCTGGGATTGATGGTACCTGTCCTCACTGGGTATTGCTAAATCAGCCCAGCTGCTCATGGTGTTTCCCCACCCCTCCTTTGCTATTCTCAGGCGTGTGACTTCCTTCATGTATTTTGTAGGGAAAGCAGGCGTGTAATTTTGAGTTGCCGCTTCCCCTGGGAATTGGGGAACTTGGGGGCCTGGGCTCTCTGAGACTTGCTACTGCAATGCTGCATTTTTTGTGCACCCGTAGGTGCCAGTTCCTTGTTAGACAACTAGGATGAAATGAGCGAAGAAACTTTCTGTCGCATCTTGGATGGGGAATGAAAGCCGGTGTAGTCCTAATACTGTTGTTTATCTTGCAGTAGTATCAATAACGCAGTGTTTGCTTTCCAAACAAAAGATGTGGTCTGTGTCCTCAAGAGTTTGAAAATCCTTTGAAGCTCTGTGTAGTGGAAACAGTAGTTCTCTCAGCCAGGTCAGTCTTAGCCCCAGGTACAACCTTGTTGCCTAATTGTGATTACTGCTGTGGTTTGAGACTGCGCAGAAAAAAAAAAGTAATTAGTGCTTATCCTTGAAGTAGGTGTTGAGCTCCCTATGTTTTATGAGAATTAAAGGGCATATAGATTCCTTATACATTTGGAGTGAAATGGTAGAAATTTTCCTTACGGAAAAGGTGGATCCGAGTGTATGGCAGAACACTTAGAATCCAACATCTGCTGCGTATTTACATATTCATGGAAAAAACCTATTTAAAACCTTTCCAGTGTTTCTGCATCAGAGTTGAGCTCTTTAATGGTCAGGCGTAAGTGGTATGACATTGGCCTCTTTCTGTGTGTAGCACCTCTTCTCCATGCAGACTGACTTTCTCATTTGTTGGAATTGGGATTTCAGTGAAATTTTTAGCTGCCTTTTTTTTTTTTCCTGTTGTTGTTCTCATGCGTTAGCATTACTTAGGTAATTATAGTGTTATTTGTTAGGAGCCCTGACAGCCTAAACTGAGTTCTTTGTCAAAAATGCAATGTTTCCTTTAATTAAGAAAGACTAGAAACAGCACCTGAATCTATTAATTAAATAGTCAAAGTTGATATCTATTTAGGATATATTAACAAGCAAACCAAAATATGTTTCTGACTAAAGTGTTGCCCAGAGTAAATGAGCTTCTGTGAGGCTTATTTTTTGTGGAGAAAAATAATATATTAGTGCCGCAACTGTCACACATGCATTGTTGTGCAAAATTCATGTGAGATCTTTCCGAATTCTATGATACTCAGAACAATAGCCACTATTTCTTCTTCAAAGCTCTGCAGAGATGTTAAATAATCCGTGTGACAACCCTATGAAGTGAGTATTGTGCTGATTTTTTATGGATGGCAAAACAATTAATCGTCATTGTCTCCCGCTGCACTGTGAAAGTGGGATTTTCAAAGTGCTCGCGGCTTGGCCCGCTGCTAAAACTTGTGATTGTGTGAACACAGGGTGGGTGAGCTCGTCTTTCTGCCTCTTCTTCTAGCTGTGCCTGTGCTGAGGAAAACATTTTTGCAGATGCAGTGGTTGTCAGCATGCAGGTGTATACATCAGGCTGGACCCTACACGTCCTCATAGAGGATGAATTTAGCTTGTTTTAAATTATTCTGACCCATGTTACTGGCATCACTTGTTGGAGGAGAGATGTGCAGAGCCATCGGCTGTGCTGCTGTCTGTAAAGTTTGTCCGTGTGGGAAAGCTGTGTTGCTCAGACTGGCTTCAGAGCACAAGTTTTCTCATTTCTGGGATGAGGTCCTGGTGGGACTCTGCGCTGGGCTCTTGCCAGGCTGGGCTTGCTTGGAGTTATGAGTTGCCTTGAGGCTGGTCTTCTAACTCGCTTTGATCCGAAAAGGCTGCAGATCCAGCTGTTTCCTCTGCTACATGAACACCGTCTGAAGGAGGTCTGGATAACCAGGACACGTTCCCATTCGGGTCAGACCAGCGTCACAGCTTTTCTGCACAGCCTGGCTTTGGTTGCTGAGATATGTGTGTCTCCTCTTCCCTTCCACCAGCTCTGCCTGCTGCCCTTCCAGGAGTTATAAATGCCACAGCAGATGGCTTGGGGGGGGCAGTGTCTGTAATTACTGTTGCAAGATTTGCCTAAGTTTGACTCTGTACAAAGAACACTTTTTTCCCTGGCGATTCGAAGTTGTCGGTACTTCACATGCAGATTTGGTCTTTTCAGGGGAATGCGGTGGTGGAAACGTGTGCATTATGTGCTGGTTCAAAAACAGCCTGTCTTTCCTCTTGACATAATTCATATGATGGTTTAGTGTTACCGGTTTTCACTCTTCTCCCACTGGGTCAGCTTTCAGGTTCCTGGTAGTGATACAGGCTAGACCGCTTCCGGACCCAGATTTTCATAATGGCTCACGCACCGGTAAATAATACAGCTATAATCAGTTTAATTGATAAAGGTAGAATTTTAAACCCATTAGCCTGACTGGTAGCGTTCAATCAGGTTTTAGTGAGAAACGCTGTTCCTCCTCCCAGCTGAGCAGAGATGCATGGCTATACAGTTGATGCATGCATCTTTAATGTCTAATGCAAGCATTTGTCTCCCAGTTGCAGTGGTGATTGATTGATCCGACGTTATGCTGCACAGCAGGTATGTTTTCCATGGACCCCCTCCCTCCAAATACCTTCCTGCAGTCTTGGACTCCCTACCAGCGTGCCTGAGCTGAACTGCTCCTCTCATATCCATCTGGTGCCTGTGGCCCTCGGGTTATTAGCCATGTAGCCACTCTCCACTTTTAAGTCTGAGTTGCGAGAGGGCTGAAACCGAAGGGAAAGAAAGGTTTTCATTTCTAGAGGTCAGTGAAGATGCTATGACCCAAACTGCCCAGGCCTGCTGATCAGTGTTGGTTTTCCTTCTGGTGGTCACGGCAGAGGGTGATGCCTCTGGTTCCTCAGACAGCTTCTTCGGGTTGCTCACAGTATAGAGGGTTGGAGCCCTCTCTTCCTAGGGAGCATGCGGCGCTCACCTCTATTTGAAGGATTTTTTTTAATAAATTCACTTTTACCTGTAAAGTACTTTCGGATAAAATTATAAGCAGCAGTGGGAATTTGGGCCAGATTCCAGATCCTTGCTGATTTCCTTCCTTGTTCCAATGAAATACCCTCATCACTGGGCTTATGGGATCAAGGTGGTTCTTCATATTCCGTGTTTTGAGATTTTCATCTTGTCTTTGTTTTCTTGGCCAAAGAAATCTTGCTTTCCTGGCCACCCCACAGCCAGCTTTCGTTCAAGGGTCAGAGCGCCATGCCTTTTAGCAGTCTGCGTTCACTCTGGTTTGCCCTCTAGAGCTGAATTGTTTTTGACGGTGAAAACCGAACTGGCTAGTTTAACTCTCCAGTTGCGTTTTTCCCCAACGTCTTTCTGTGATGGTGGGAGAGCTATTGCTGCCAAACGCTGCTGGATTCCTTTCAGGCTTTTGCTGCCCAAATTCATCAGAGAACACTCAATGAGCCCCTTCCCTCTGCCTGCTCTGAAAGGACTGAGTTTGCATTCATTTTCTAACAACTGTACAGCAGCGTGTCTTAAGCTGAGCTCCGCAGGCAGCGGCGCTGCTTCTTCCTTGGGAAGTGCCTTGGCTGCACATCACTAGACGCTGGGAGGTTAGGCAGCAGCAGGGTATCAATATGCTTGCCCTGGTCCTCTGCTCTTCCCTGGCCATCGTTGGCTGGCCACTGCCGGGGACGTGTCATGAGACTGGGTGGACCTTGGCTCTGGCCTGGTACAGACGTGCTTGTTTGCCGCCTGGGTCGCGCTCAGCCTTGCATTTGACATTAAAACTTTGGTTAAAAATGGCACTGCTTCAGCTCGCTTGCCGCAGCTGTACCCATGGCTGTGGACTGAGGACCATAACTTTATTCATGGGAAAGGCTTGGAGCATAGTCTCAGAATGAAGATGTGTCCGTTAAACATGTGTGTATGCCTATGCTGTTAGATGTGCACTGCTAGCAAGTTCTCCTGGATGCAGCTGTACAGAAGCTGTCTTCATGGTACTTTTCTTTTTTTAATTTTTAAGTTGCTAGTGAAAGCCTACCAATAAGGACGGAAGCTCTACTGGCTGAAAAGCTTCATTTTAGTCTTACTGTGTACTATAGGATTTTTACAGTATATTCCAGTATACAGCTGGAGTAGTATATTGGCTTTTCAGTAGCAATATTATGCTGGAGAAAGGGAGCTGACTGAAGGGGTGGTGATAGTAAAGGGAATTTCATGCAGTAGCTTGGAAATAGGATTTGTAACTTTCCAGGATCCAAACATATCATTAGCTTTACTGGAAAAAACCAAAGTTTCCTATTTAGCTGTTCACCTGATGAACTGGTGGTCACAGCATCATCTTGGTTATATTTCATAGTAAAAGCCAGATAGACAGTGTTCATCATCACTTAAATAACAGGACCTGGTGTATGCAACCCACTATGAGCCTTACCTCTTTCAGGTAATGTGCCTGTACCTTTCTCTACAGAAAAAGAAAGTGATATAATCCTTTTCTTTCTTTTTCTCTTGCATTGTGGTTTTTTTTTTCCTGTCATTTTTTTAATGTCCTAAACCTTAAACATTTTCTACAAATGCAGTGATCTCAGCATTTGTCAAGGACCCATGGTAGGGTGCTTGACAAATAGGTCTGGTTCAAAGGTCAAACCTTTGGTTTTCGTTCAAGGCATTTCAGGTGGAAAGGCAGGACTTCACACCCATCTGCACTAATTCTTCCAACATCAATTCAAAAGCTGTCTTGATGGATCCCAATGGAAGGGGAACTACTGGGAAGGATTATCTATGAAGAACTTGGCTTGCTCGTCCTGAGAAAGGCAGAGGGTGTGTTTTCTGTATGAGGGAAACAGGCAGAAGCTTTCCTGCACTTGGTGTTGCGTTTGAAATTAGCACTGATTGCTCTTCACACCTGTTGCTGCTGCGAAGAAAGGTACATCCATTGAGGACATGATCAGGTATATAATGTCAGAGTGAAGACTTATTTTTCAGTGAAGGAATATCCAAAAAGAATGTGGGTTTCAGATTGGTTTAACGAGCGTTTCCTGAGTTGATTTATTTTAATAAACCTTTGCCTAGATGGCTTTTTTAATTGAATATTTAAGTGAGTTGAAAGCAGGCATTTTACTGTCTCTCTTTAATTTGTCCTGATACGTGGTTTAGCATAATTATTTTTTAATGTCCTTTTTAAAAGTATGATGCCCTCATCCTCCTGACCTTCCTCCTTCAAGAAAAAGTGGATTTAATTTGTTTGGAGAGAAACGTCTGCTGTACTGCTGCTGTGTGACAAGGAGGCGTGTGGGAGGGGTGGGCTTGGTGAAAAAAATTGCTGGCTTTTAAAGTGATGGGATCAGGCCAAAAAGCTTTAAGAATGGTCTGAAGCGTACTGTGGCGTTTGTAAGCTCCCTTTCTGAACCTCATGAATTCAGTTCTAAATACGAACCTCGGAGCATTGCGCAGATGCTTTGGTTTTACTGGGTGACCTAAAATAACACACTTACAGCTTTCCCTTTTTTTTTGGTCTTTTTCCTCTCCTCCAGCAAGCCTGTCCTTTTCTTGTTGATCGGTTTTAACTTTCCTGAGATCTGTGTCCCTAACGAGAGAACCGAGCCATATTCTTGTGTGTTCAGGTTCCTGTCTGATCCAGCGTTGGGGTGTAGTGGGATAGCGGAGTACTCCTGGGTGGGAGCATTTCATCACAGGGCAGATAAAACTGGCTGCTCACCTCCTATCTAGCTGCCTCCTTGCTCCTCCGCAGTGCAATAGGAATATCAACTCTGGAAAAAAAAAGGTTGGCAGCGTCTTTTCTAGTGGGATTGCAATTTAGTCTGGAAGGGAGGAGTCTGTCTGCTGGTGCTCTTAATCCCTCTCCTTGAATAAGATCAACCACAACAGCCTCAGTTTCGGTGATATCATTCATTTGTGCCTCTGTACTTACGCTGGAGTCTCTTCTTTAATGCTATTCATTAACACAGCTAGGTTGGCAAAACATCTAAGGGAAAAGAAAGCACCAGGCTTGCCTGTATTCCTACCAAATACCTGGTTTGATATTAACCAAAAATGTAGTGCTTCCACTCTAGCAGTTTGCAAACTTGGAATGTGAGTCAGTCTTACCTGGTTGCAAAAAAACCCCAAACCCTCCTCTTCTCTCTGACCCCAAAAGAAAAAAGCAAGCACGCTAGATGGGGATGCATACACGCTTCTGTGAAATGATTCTTCTCGGCATGAGCTGGACTACAGTGTGCAAATGAAGGCATCGCCTTTTAAGAAACACCTTTTCCCGTGGACAAAATTGAGTGAAAAAAATCGCAGGGATGTCTAGAAAACATTACCAAAAGGAAAGTTTACAGAATGAAAGTTGTTCTACACAGAGAACACCTGAAAGCCTGCTGCAGAGAAGGGAGAGAACTGCTCTCCGTGCCTGCTGTAGGGAGGACAAGAAGTTGTGGATTTAAGATGCAGAAGGGAGAGCTGGAAAGCTTTGGAAAAAGCTTTCCGTTGCCAAACGGGAGTTGTGAAATCTCTGATGCAGGAAAGAACTTGCAAAGAAAAGATGCTGGCAGATGCCTGTGGGAAGGGTTGGGGTTTGGTGCTCCTGCACTGGGGACCGGAGCGCTGGGTCCCTCGTGGGGAAAAGCACCCTTATGAAATGTGGGCAAGGGGCAGGGAGGAGCCAAAGAATGTAAGTTCTGGCTGTTCCTGCACATCCCTTATGTTGCCGTGCAAAAAAAAAAAAAAAGGGGGGAAGGGGGTAAGGGATAAGAAATTAGTGTTTGTGATGAAGAAGTTAAAGGTGACGGAAAAGCTTAGCCGTCAAAGGTTGGGGACGGCTGGGTTAGGTGAGCTCTTGAAATCCCCTTTGGCTACGCACACTATGGTTTTATTTTGGTAGAGACTCATGCTGCAAGCTTGCTCTGCTCCTAGAGCCTCGTGTGCTGCAAATTCCAGCACAGGGCAATATACCGATCAATCTGTGCGTCAGACTGAATGACCCCGGGAAGGGTATATTGGTATTTTAGCTTTTCTGACAAGGGGTTCTTTAATTAGGGGCTGCTTCATATCTTCCATTTTAAGTATGTGAAAACAATTCAGTTGCAGTCCACGTTTGTTCTATGCAGAAGGTGGAGCAAAGCCTTGAGGATATTGACCTCACAGATCAGCCTCAAAACTGGAGCTTGAACCAGCAAAGACTGTGGTGCCCGTTTCCGTTGGTTTGCGATTTTTCAGCCATTCGTCTCTCGGTGAGTTTCTGTGGCACAGATTTAATTCTCGACGACCAGCCAAAGTACCTTAGAGTCGCTCTGGCCAGAAGCAGTAACTACCAGCAATGCGTGGAGGGCACTAAACAAAAGCTGAAAGGCTGGGTAAACCTCATTCAGAAGCTAGCTGGTATGTGTCCGCAGAATTTCAATGCAAGTGCAGGTTCTGTCTACAACAGGGTACTGCTTGCCTTTTTGGTATTACAGCCATTGCACGAAGCTGGTGGGTGCTGAAGTAGTTTTGCAGAATGATAAGCAATGAATTAAAATCTGAGTCAAGTTCCTGGCTCCCTGTGCTGGCGAAGGCTTCACTAGCGAGCATTAGAGACGAAGTACCAGAGAATTTATGGACTGTGATGGTCTGTCACTCTCTATGAACAGAAAAGGAAGCTGCATGGTATTCCTGAAATGCTTTCTTTTGTACATGGTATGCCTAAAACTGTTTGGCAGGACATATGGTCTTTGTGTGTTGGTAAAACACAGGCGATCTGGGATGCTCCACACAAGGAACTTCTTGTCCTTTGCGTTCTTCCCCCAGCAATGGCCAGTGTGTAACCTCGGCAGTGCTAAGCTGTCATGGACTGTGTCTGAAAAACTCATCAGAAGTGTGTATATCTTTAATATAAATGAGACACGGTTTGTCTCCTTATGACCACGAGAAACTTCAGTCTTCCTGTCGTTGACTACGGAGCTTGTGCCTATGTGGGAGAGACAGAAGTAAGATAAATAAAGCCCCTATTGAATGATTCAATAGCTGTTGGGGGAATTTGTAACGTGCTGCTTTTTAACATGCCATATGCTCTTATGGGAGGAGAGCCCTGCTGTATTTCTGCCTTAACTCCAGAACAACGTTAAAATGGAATGCTGTGCATTGGAAGCGTTTTGGATGTTACTGTTTGATAAATGGACCCTGTATCTTGGAAGACTCTGTCTTTTGAAGATACTGTAATATTTGGAGTTTACAAATCTGGTAGAATTACGAGAGAGGGTATAAACAGCAGAAAGCCAGTACCTGCACTTTGCAATACGTGTTTGCTGTGGCTAGCCAGAGAGTCCTCATTAGCCATGGGCTTCTAAACCTGAGAATAATTGTTAGACAAATTAAAACCCCACTGCACTGGTACAGACCCTCTCTGCAAGGTTGTCTGTCTGACGGCAGCTGTGTTTTACAGGTTCTAGCAGTGCTAAACACATACAACTTGGTTACAAAGTGGGGATTTTTTTCTCCACTGAGTTTCTTGCTTGAAACTTTAGCTTGCAGATCTTCTCTAGAAGAGGGTGGATCTTCTCAGACAGGTGAATTTGTGCATCTCCAATTTATTTTGGTCTCTTGGTGTAATTTTCTCTTGTTCACCTCCCCCTCCTCTTCCTCGTTTCATCCCACTTTCTGTGGGTTTTGTCAGGGCTCTTTTTTTAAGCATTTGATTCAGTTGCCCAATTACAGTAACGAGCAGGTAAGTTTAATGCTGTGTTGCATGATAGATGAAGTAATTGTACTAGCAACGCTTAATCTTTGCGTATTTCATTTTTTGTACTTCCAGTGTAATCAGATCAGGTTTTCTTTATTGTACCTCCAAGCATTTTTCTTCTATACTAGAAGTACGTGGGAGAGGGAGGGAAAGGAGCATGAAGGGAATGAAAAGGGCCTTTAACTGTTCTTGGGTTTTCCTGGATTTACATTTACGTAAGTGTGTCTGCCTCGGTGAGGGCTGTAGTTCTTCTCTCTCGAGTCCATCATGTACATAGCCAGCAGACCTGAATGTAACAGTAACCTGAAATCCATGTTTGGATAGATGCTGCTGTTATTTCAGCTATGAATTAAGCCAGCAGGTTTTTGGAAAGGGTCTTGGCTGAAATAGAGGAGGGTTTGTGGGGAGATGCTGGGGGTCTGTGCAGGTTCATCAGTTCAACCCATTGCTTTCTGGGACCCCCCTGTTGCCTGCCTTGCTCCGAATTCCCACAGCACATCTCTCCGGGCCTCACTTACTGCTTCCCGGGATCTGTCTTTAACATCTTGAATTTGCTGTTTGTCGAATTTCTTTATTTCCTCCACCATGAACCCGTTGGCTTGTTTCTGCTTCTTCCTCCCTCCTGTACCCAGCCGAGGCACTTTCCGCTGCTTTGTCAGAGGGTGGAGGAGGCAGGGCTGCTCTCTGGAGGTCTCACCCGGGCGTTTAAGAGCTGTTGTCCGTTTTTTAGGATGGCAATATATCTTCTTTTTTTCGGGAGTCCTAGTTTCCTGCTTCGGGTCTGGATGCAATCCTAATTTATGTAGAGATCCTATCTTAAGGCTTGTTCAGATGTTAACTTAGCAGAGACAGCTTTGCAGTTCCTGTGATGGAAGTGATAGTTTCTGTGTGTGGAGGGAGCTGCGTAAGCTTGCTAAAGACCCTGGATATATTGGACAGTTTTCGACAGCAGCCTTTTTAGTTTTTTGATGAGAGGTTATTTTGGGAAGAAGAATGTAATTGCGTCAAAAACCAAACGTCAGCCAAGGCTGATTTATTTTGTATGGGTGTGTTTGGGTTGCTGGGCATTGCTCACAGTAAAAGTTAGAAGAATTGAAGTGTTCAAACTAATTTTTACTCGTGGTCTTTCCTGTTGGTAATGACTGGCTTTCCTGACATGGTTTCATTGCAGATTCCTGAACACTAATTTCTGTTTTGTATTAAATGTACTTTTGACTGTCGAACAGAAATACTTTGAAAGTAATAAAGCCCAAAGGGGAACAAAACCATTTACTTTTTGCTTAGTGTTTTTTCTACAGATCAGCTGTGGCTATGTTTTGATTTGACCTATTTCATTCCTGGTATGAATTTGAAGTGTAAAGCCCTGCCAGTGAGTAGAGTAAACTTTATAAACCATTTGGGTAAGATAAGGTGGCGTACTGGGAGTCTTAAGCCATGCTAATGTCACCTTGTTCACGGTGTCATGGTGGTTCCTATCAGTAATTGCAGTGGTCTTGGAGAACAGGAGCAGCTCTGTGCAGGTAGAAAACGTTTTCTGAAAGTGTGAGTATCAGGTAGTTAACGGCTATAGTTAATGTCTTTGAGAGCTAAAAACTGGTGTTTTTTGAGTTTATAATGTATGCTCTTCCATATTGGAGCCTGATTTTGATCCTTTTTTTTTTTTTAATAAAAAGGGAAACTGACATGAAGTCTCACAAGGCAATAATGGGAAATAGTGTTGTAAATCCCTTGATGTGTTGTGAAAACCTAGTCCTTTTGTGCTGCTATCTTCCATTTGCCTTCTGTGCGGCTCGGTTTTTAGCATGTGCCCTTCCTTTTGTGGTGACTATTCTTAAAAGTTTCTTCAGTTACTTGTCGAACTGATGCCATGCAAAATATTCCAAATATTTACTCTGAGAAAGCAGCCTTCTTTTCTGCACACTGAAGTCGTGTAGCCATCCACCGAATGACCTGGCTGTAAAGGGGATAGGATGGAGGGATCAGGATGGTTCTAAACCCAGTTGTAACCTTTGCTTTGGTTAAATGCTGTAGAGTCTGGTGAGGTGATTCAGGTATCTGAACATCTAATGTCTCTGTAGGCACTCTAGGGTATTCCTCCTGGCCTGGAGCCACCCCTCTCAAGGGGTATAGGTTTCCCAATGGTCTGGTGTTGCATCTGCCGGTCCCATGTGGATGTGTCTTGGAAACATCTAAAAATGACGCTTTGTGCCTGTGTTTAGAAACATAGATCTCTTCCATAAGTGTTTGTGAGAATTTCAAGGAACAACTTTTCTCTGTTAACCTTAGAAGCCTTCATAATGGATAGACTTTTCCTCAAACCTCGGTTGTCTTTTCACCTCCCTGCCTCAGTGTTTAAATGCCAATATGCAAAATACACCCATAGGTTACACTTAAAGGTTAAAAACTTTAAGTACCAATACGCAAATACACCCATAGGTCAGTGTATGAATTTGGTTTGAGATTATTTGACTCTTGTGAAGACGTAATTTCATTGCTGTAAGGCTCTTTAAAATCACTCAGAAATGAGGATTTCGGAGTAATCTATAATAAAGGAATGTTCCATGGATTCAACACTGCAAAAGTGCAGGTGTGTTCAGTGTATGTCTTCAAAGACAGGTACTTATGGGACTGCAAGTGCTGTAAACCGTAATGTTTTCGTTGTTGGCAGGATTAAGATTTTTATTATGCATTAAATAGTTTCTAGGCAGCTGAGCAAAGCAGTGTCTGATTGTTTGCTTTCTTCTGTATTCCTGGCCCACAGTGTCATACCCATTTTAATGAAATAGCATGCCTCTGCTATGATGAAGGTGAATGAGTAAGGTAGTGACTGGTATGGTGGGATTTCCCCCCTGCTCCCTAGTTTCCCACTGTCCTTTAGCACAGTACTTCCAAACTAATAAATACATTGGAACACTATGTGATAGATTTGTAATAAATCCGATGTTCTAAAGAAATGAAAGAAAACATCTCCAGAGGTTTCCAGCTTTGGAAAAATATTTGTCATGTGAAGAGCAAAGTCATTCCCTCACAAAAATGACTTGCATCTCTATGCTTTCCAGTCCTCTGTTATTCACTAAAACACTCAGGTATATGTTTAAGTCCTCTTGATTTCAAGATTCCCATATGTCCTGAATGAAGCTGCTTTATTATTGTTATTACCATCATTCATAAAGAGTATTTTGGACTTTGATAAAGGTGCCATAGTAGCAAAACCACCTTTGAGTAAGAAAATAGGACGACCATCTTGAGCTGTGGAAAGAACAATTAATGTGCGTATGAAGAGAAAGTCCAGCCTCTGAAAAGCAGTCACAGCAATGGTGCAAATTTGGGTAAGATTCAAGGAGTCCCTGAATGTTGGTGGTGGTGGTGTCTGAATGCTTATCAGAAATTAAGGTGATGCAAGTTACTTGGTCAGTGAACATTCAGTTTTTATTAAGACTCCTTGTACGTAGAACCATATAAAGGGTCTATATAGATTCAGTTGTTTAGTATTTTGAGTAAGCATTTCATGTTTTAAATACCTTTCCAGGAGAGAAGGCATACAGTGGAAGAACAGAAGGGGTTTTTTTTAGGTATATATTCCTTTTCTCTTAGTTTTTTTTCCATGCCCGGTACAAAGACAGTAACATAGTCGGCTGTTTTTAAGAATCAAGCAATAGGCAGAGCTTTAAGCCTAGAAATAAATAAATAGAAACCTTCCCTCCAGCTTGGTAACTCATGCCCATCTCTGTAATAACCAGCACTTCAAATGATTTTTAATCCGGGTTATTGCACTGCTGAAAAGCAAACCTCCTTTCCTTTGGAGTGCATAAAATGCCTGTTGTAGTTAATGTTTCTGATTTCAGAAGGTGTTAACTCTGCGCTTATTTCTACCTATTTTTCTTTGTCTAAAAATCAGCCAGTGCTTTGTATACGGGTCAAAATATAGTCTGTTCACCAGTACGTACTTTGAAAAGCAAAACGTCTTACGACAGCATGTTATAACATTATAATGAAATGGGTAAATATACTATAATTTGTGCTTTCTAAATAGTTCAAGTTGTGTTTGAGGATTGTAATCAAATGCTGCTTTGTGGTGTGACAAACCCCTGGCCGTGGGGCTGGGTATGTTTCCAGGGGGTGGATGTAGGCTGGGTAGGAGGGGACAGCAGAGCCTGCAGTGCTGTGGTCGGGGCTGGGCAGTGGGGCAGGACACCAGATTGAAAAGCCAAGTCTGGCACCTGGCGTAATGCACTCGTGAGAAATCATAATGCTTCCCTTTGACTGTAAAAAGCACTCAAAAAGAGAAATCTGCTCATACTGACTTGTGCCGGTCAGTAAAACTTGTTGAAGTCTATGACAGTATTTCTCAAATTCACCTGCTTGCATATGAACAGCCCCAGGGTTGGCCTCAGAGACCCAGAGGGAACTTGTATGTTTGCTTTACCTGTGCACTTTACCCTGATTATGTGACTTTTCCAATGGGTATTTATATTTTAAGCAACATGAGATGGCGGTTGGATCTTTGAAGGATGTGAGTGGTGGTGTGCACGTAAGGGTCAGTGCATACTTGCTGTTCCTCTCCGGACGTGTTCTGTACCAGCACGGGCTGGCACCTGCCGTTTCAGCAATGCCTTCCTAATTTTTTGACATGCTAGTGGTGTCTGCAGCTGGACACATCTGGTGGTAGCAGGGTGTGCAAACACGCAAGCATCTGACCAGCTGTCTCTTCTCCTGGTGACACCATGGGGCGCTTCATCTGCAAAAGATTAAGAAGAACATGTGAAGGTGGAGTAGGCCATCCCCGGTGAGATGATGCCTGGTGAGCTGTGTGAGGTGCAGGTGTAGGTGAAGTCAGGGAGGATGCTCCTCAGGCTGTGCCTGGAGGCCCTGGCCCCGTTGGGGTGGCGTGTGGTTCTTCAGCTCCTGGAACAGCAGTCCCTGTGGTGGGTCAGCCACCAGTGCTTCTCATGGACCTCTCCGCAGGACCAAGCCCACCTGCTTAGCAGCTGCAGGTCTTCGGTGCTGCGGGTTTGTTACCTCACAAGAGTGGTGCAGCCTTATTTCTCAGTTTGCTACAAGTGGATTGGGATTTGATATTTTAAGGTGGTGATTGGGCTGCGGAGCCAAGGAGAAGCTGGGAGCTCGTAAAAGAAAAGCTGTAACGCCCCTAGATGTCTCCTCTGAAGTGTGTATGAGGTCTTAATCCATTTACTACTGAACACGCTATACTTAGGATGCTCTGTCAATGTAGAATTTTGTTTTCCATGTGCCAGTAAATATTTTAACCTTTAATTATTTGTATTGTTTTATAGGTTCTGTATTCCTGAAACGGCAATCGCTTTTTAAATCTCTCTTCCACTTACGAAAAGTTGTCTTTACGTACGAATTTCTGTTTCCCGTGACGATAGTAAGGAGACAGCTTTTGCCTCCCATGATATGTGGAAATAAATGAAGGTGATGGACGTAGAGAGGCATCTCACTTTTTTTTTTTTTTTAATTTATTAATCTTTTAGCTTCTTAGTAGGGTAGGAAATGGCTCTACTGTTCCATTTTAGCCTCTTGTGGCATTTGGGAAATGAGAATGAGAGGAAACCTAACCCTATGCTTAAGCTGAAAACGAGTTGTGAAAACGGGCTTCTCACATGTAGATGCCATTGACTATCTTTCATGGAGCTTGAAGGCAGGCAGTCTTACTGCAGGACCCAGATCTGTCAAATTGAAATAAAAAGAAAAGAAAAGTCTGATTTCTCAGCATTTGACTGTTCATTTCTATCTTTTTCCTTTGCCCTTCTTTGTGTTTGGAAATTTTATACAGAGAAAGAAAAGAAATGACAATTAAAACCTGACTTACTTGGAAAATGTTCATTTCTTACAGACAACTGTTGTGGTTCGTTTTTGTTTTTTTCTTTTTCTTTGATTTTAAAATTATAAAAATCACACTGTGAAACTAATCTGGAAAAGCAGTAGGTAGATTAAAAAGGACTCTTTTAAACACAAGTAATGGAGCTCCCAGGAGCAGAGTGACTGGAAGTAGGGGGAAGCACGCACAGGAGAACGAATAGATCTCTTTATGACTATGCCGTTTAACACTTAAAAGCCTTTCTGCATGGGGTGTGAGTAAGCTGCCAGCTGTCTTTAGTGTTCAGGAAGAGTTACACCCCTTTCTTTGAGTCATTCTGGAGTCATTTGAGTATGTACATTAGCAAAGTTTTTTTCTGTCTCTCCTCCTGATACCTCCAGAGTGAACACTGCTTGGGACCACTTCATGCAGCGTCGGTATCGCTGAACTGATCCAGAGTAGTATTATACAAGTTGTAAAGAGACTATTTGGGATTAATGGCGGTGGGGGAGCAAAACATGTCTTTGAATGTCTGTGGTTCGGTGGGGTTTTTCCTTTGTTTTTTGTGTTTTGTTTTTTAAATCTCAAGTGGAAGAAGCCGTACAGGTGAAACATAAATGTGGGTGGAAGCAAGAGGGGATGTACCAAGCCCCCCCGTTTTTACTTCCTTAAGGCTTTTAGGAGGCTTGTTTTCCCTGAGTTTGAGTTTTGACCATGACTTTTTGTGTACGTGTTTGATGCTCTGTGTATTTTCTGCCTTTTTCCGCCTATGATAGTGCTTAGTTGCAGAAAGTGGAAGCTTTTATGCAGTGTTTATCCACTTAAAAGTTGGTTTGTGTGTGTTTTGCTGGATGTGTTTTTTTTTTTTTCTAGAGCAAAGATAGGAGTACATTCAGATCTGATGAAGGAATTGATCCCTCTGTCCGCCTCCCCCAGCAAGTCACCATCCTGTGTCTAGCAGAGGTGAGAGAAGTCTGCCGTGCTGCCCTAAATAAACTTTTCTTGCTGTGTTCAGAGAGGCTGATTGCTTTCATTGATAGAGCTGTAAGCCAGACAAACCAGCCTGCTTTAAAGCCTCTGTGGCTAATGAATCAGTCAGTACGTTTTGATCTGTCCTATATAGTTTACCACCTCAGCTCTCTTGACTATAAAGATCTGAACTTACACCACGGTGTGGCAAACCCTTTTAATTTGGTTATTGTTACTTGATCCTGTAATTGTTGCTTGAAGAAGCCAACAGAAAGAGCCCAGCTAGGTAGTCCCTTGCTTCCTGTGCTTTTGTATATCTATATCCAGTCTCCTGGTGTCTCCTTTCCATTCGCATAGATCGCAACGCCTGCACACATCCGATCCCCCATAGAGCTGGTGTCCAGGTAAAGTTTCACTGCTGTAGCTTGTCACGGAGCTTGACACAATGAAGTAAATAAACAACGGCTGTATTGATCAAGGCAGCATGCAAAGGCATACAGTGACTTTTAAAGAGCATCTGCTTCCATGTTGCACTTGGACAGGGGATCACTAAGTATAAGGGTTTGTCACCTGGAAGAATCAGGCTGTGTGTCAGTGTGACTGGGGGCATGGTTTAGGTTTAGCATTTTTCTGGTTTATTGCCACGTGACATCGTGTACTGCCTACGCAATGCAAGGCTGGTCAGGGTACTGCATGGCAAGCTGGACCCGGGTTCTCTGGTATGGGGAGTTTTGCACTAGGAAAACTCACCTTCGAAATACTCAGTGATCTGAGGAAACAAGCAAACAAACAAAAGTTGTTTTCTCTTCCCTCGTGTCGCCTGCTTGCCCTCTCTCCAGCACTGGTCTCCTGCACAGAATTGGTTTCTCTTGTTACGTTTCTTTTCTTTCTCTCATGCATCTTCAATAAAATGATTATGTACATCCTTTTGCTTTCTCTTTTTAGGCTGCTTTTACTCATTCTACTTCATTATCAGTATGCTTTCTTTTTTTCCCTCTGTATCTTTTTCTGTATTTTCTCTTACTTTCTTTTCCTGCCCTTTTTTCATTCCCCAGCCCCTTTGCACACCCACCCCTTGGGTTCTCGGGTCACAAGCCAAAGGTAGGTGGTGTAGGAATTATTCCAGGGTTAACTCTGTGTCTCATAAATCTGTACTCAAACCATAACTTGCCTCTGAGAAAAAGTTCTAGACTTGATTTAAACAATGGTTAGTCATGAAGGCTGTCCTCGCCCTCAATAAGTTGTTCCAGTGGCTGGTGATCTTTGCTGAAGTACATGGCTTGTGACCTGAATTTTTTTTAGTTTCACCGAGAAGCTGATGGCTCTCGTTTACCAAGCTTTAGTTCCAAGCAGCTGAAGTTTAATATGCTGTAAAGGTGTTTCCGTGATCAAGTTTGTAATTTTTTCTTTAAACTTGAAACAGCTGTCTTTGAGTCTCTTGCTGAAGACTTGTTTTCTGGTGGTTGAAATTGTTTGTGAAGCACTTCCATGCACACTTTTCAGTCTGGAACATAATCTTTCAACTACTGAAGGCAGAACTGGACATGGCGATGGCATGACAACCCCGTCTCCTGTTTGTATCAGCCCCTCACTACGGCAAGGCCCTGTTTCTTTCTCCTGTTTCTCCCCTTGCTTCTTGACCACCACCCTGCACCTCTATCATCTTTGTTCACCTTGTTTCTCCTCCTGCCTCTCCTATGGAATTTCCTTTACCTGCTCTGCTTCCCCTCACTCAAGGACTGTCCCAGCTTCTGATGATGTGCTTATTTTCCTCTTCACCATTTCCCCAGGACCTAATCTTCATGCCTTTTGGGTAGAGGGACTGATTGGTTTGAAAGCCATTGAACCAAATATTGGAAAACTGCTAGTATGGTTCTACTCTTCAGGCTGGCTTTCAAGGCAGCAATGATCCCAAGTCATGAGGCTCACCAGATTCAGGAATGAGCTATGTATGTAGTGCCCTCCCTTTGTTTTCAGTGGCTCAGTATCTAGAATAAAAAAACCCCTCTTCCTCTTTGCTTTTCCAGGTACCTGTCAAGGCTTTTGTGGGGAAAGTAGTCCTTTTGGTCACCTTGAAGAAAAACAGTGGGGAAAAAAAAACAACAGGGCTCATACGCAGGACTGTATTATTAAAATCTTGATAGAAAGGCAGAGTGTAACAGTTTTATTTGTACTACAACA
Organism: Dromas ardeola; assembly: GCA_013398915.1. Lineage (NCBI taxonomy): Eukaryota > Metazoa > Chordata > Aves > Charadriiformes > Dromadidae > Dromas > Dromas ardeola. The sequence continues at coordinate 213,892 of VYZM01019490.1, read as the reverse complement.
GTAAAGCCCCATCTGCCTTAAGCCTTATAATTTGTGCCAAGACTTGAAATAAGTCTTGGAGACTGGTGATTTCTCAATTCACAAAGGTAGCACTGGAAGATATTTGAGGAGAGCGAGTGCTTTTTTTTCCACCCTTCAGTTTGACAGTCAGACCAAGCCTGTTCTGGGGAAAACTCTCGCTTGCCTTGGAAAGGTCATTTACGTATTCAAATAACAGCAAGCAAGAACAGAAAACTCTTTCAGAGCAGGTGTCCAGAGATGCAATAGAAGATACCTGCTTGTCTCTTATTATACCTGTCATCACGGAAATCTGGTGAATGGGTCTCCAGTTGCCAGCAGGAGAAAGAAGTTACGGTGAACAATAAATAAGAGGCCCACAGGGAGCACCTGAGGCATCATCTTTCATGCAGACTGAAGGCTCTTTTCTGCTGTGCAGAAAAAGAACAAATAACTAAAACTTTAGTATGCCACTGGTGGGACACATGTGAAGCATTAGGAAAAATTAAAAGGTCGGGTTACTTGCAGTTCTTGCTGAAGTTAGATCCTTATCTCTGTGCTTACAAAATCGAGAGCAGGTTTTATTTACTTTTCAAAGAAAGGAGAGGATCTGCCAGTCCGGCACAGGAATACAAACCGACTATTGTTCCTCAAAGTCTAAAATTGCTTGCTGAAATATATTATATTATGTGAAAAGCCCTTGGAGCATATGTCCGTTCATGGTTGTAATTTTTTATTATTTGTTTCTTTGCCTTTGCATGACGCGTACATCAGTCCTGGAGGTGGGATATTATCAGTCACTGAAAATGTTGCAGGTGGAAAGACTGTAGTAGTCCCACAGTAAACTAGTATTTGGTTGAACAAAAATGTGAAATGCAGTTTTGTTCCATAAGATTTCTCTGTCCCATTAGGGCAACTTGGAAATAAAGGCCATCAAAGCTGAAGCTGGCTTGTACCTTTTATTATGGGTCTAATGTAACTGATCTGTGACCCGGCTGGAGGAGCAGGAGGAAGCTGATCAAATTTTTGTATCTGAAAAGAGCCAGTTAGAGAACAATGCTTATTTATGAAACTTCCTCCTACAGGCAGGAGTACCTGGGAGCTTTGTCTTGTGTGATGAGTAAAGAATTCAGCTTGTGCAGGCTTTTTTTAACAGTGGTGGTAGATTTTCATGTGAAGTACTGATAATATATTTTAGATAAGGGCTTGTTTCACATAAATACTCCTGTGCAGGCATGTATTTGCATAAAATTTGTCATCAAAGTGAAATAATCCAGAATATGTCCACCTGATGGCTTTGACCTACCTTTCTTTGAATCAACTCGCTTGCATGGCAGCTTGGTTTTGCAAGATGAGGAAGCTCTAGGCTCTTCACTCACCTGCTGCTTGGTCTCTGTGCTCTGGCATTCGCTTTCCAGTTTGTTGTAGGAAGCTCTTCTAAGGATGCCAGATTTTTGCCAGTGCAAGCTCAAATACTAGTTCCTGTGATTCTTCTAACCTTTCCATTTCTGTTTTTGGGTTGCTGTCAGACAGCAAGGTGGAACCATTGCTTGGTGGCAAAATCCTGAGAATCATTAAGATATTTAAGTTGCAGCACACGTGTGTGTGGTTGCGCAGCCTGGTTGCTCAGGCTGTTCAGCTGCTGTGGCTGCTCGGCTGATCTGGGTGAAGGAGGAAACTGAACTGCTGCTTTTGGATACCCTTACCTGCAGCAGCCTCTCCTGGAGATGTTTTTGCATGTGGAAATGAGCATGGCCTGATGGGGAGAGATAGCTGCGCAGGAGAAGGGCAGCTGCCGGTGGGAGCACAGCCTCTGCCTGCTGAAGGTCAGCTTGGCAGCGCTGGTGCCGGTCCAGGGCAGCTCTGTGTGGGAGCACATGGATGTGATAGTTCCCCTCTGGCTGGCTGGCTGTGCAGCCACCGCTGCCTGGGAGGTTGCTGGGTATCACAGCTCCTGATCCTTTGCTTCCCAGTACAGTGTCTACTTTTGATGTAAAGAGCTGCTTGGCAGTATGCTGAGGGCAGTAGCACAGCAGTGGCTCCCACAGCGTCTTGGAGTGTCTCCATTGGCCTTGAGCCTTCCCTTTCCCAACCAAGCTTCCTGGTGCGTCAGTAAAGAATTGGCCTTAATCTTTTTGGAAGTTTCCTAACTAGCAAGGCCTGTGATGTCAGGGTCCTTAAACTCACTCTAGCATCTTCATCGAAGAGAACCACTTCTGTAGAAAGATGTTCTTCCTATGGTTGCTCTGAGCAATGGCTTCTTGCCATTCCCCTGACTTCAGTGTTTCCCAAGCAGTGGTTTTCTAAGGCGGATGGCAGCCTGGAGGGTTGTAGGGAGAGCGTTCATGGCAAGGCATAGTGCTGCGGTCTTGAGGGCTGCTTTTTGGGCACTTGAGCTTGTCTGTGAGGGGAATGGGAAAGGGGAAAGGTGGAAGCCTCATTCGGCAGAAGAGGTGCAGTAACCTCTGCAACACATGGCAGAGGCAGGAAGACTGCTTCTGCAAATTGCAGCAAGTCCATTGGGATGCATAGTGATCCTGCCTGGGGCTTTGCACTCCTGTTTTATTCTGAGGGCTTTTTAAGGTTTTCAGAAAATAATTTCATAGAAAACACTTGAAGTTCATTTTACATGTAATCTTATGAGAGGTTACTGAGTGAAGTTAACAGTGCAGACCTTAAGCCAGTCGACCTCAAGTTGCTACGAAAACTATCCTTGAACTAATACAGGTTTCATGAAATACAAATATATATATTTCACAAGCTCATAGATTTTTGGATGCATGACTGATACTATCCTTGAGAGAACTGCATCAATGTGGATTTCCCTTGATCTTTGTCATGAGGTAGAGAATGTTTTCTGGGTTGCTGTTACTTGCATGTACAGTAGCAAAAGCTTTGGGTTTCGCTGTTCCAGCATTTTGGAGTTGGCAATCCCGTAGATTTCCTAAGGCAATGTGCTTGTTCCTGACGTGCTGTAGGATGTGCTTGGCTGGGGATGATGATTTTGGCCAGGAACACTGCACCAAAATGTTTTCCACACGACAGGCTGCTCCTGCATCAAATTCAGCAGCTGTTTCCTCACATTGCTGTCTTCTGCAGCACTGTCCTCTGCCAGTTCTCTCTTCTCTCCCTCAGGAGAATGCACACTGGTGAGCTGATTCATCAGCTCAGTGATTAGCTGTGCTCAAATTAGTCCTTTCCCCAGGCTTCAGAGTATTTTCCAAACATGAACAGGAGTAGATGGTACTAAGGTACTAGTGTACACATATGGTCAGGATTTATCCTCAGCGTTTCTGAGGGTCCTGTTACCCCATTTGGAGGTGGAGACGTTTCTGTCCCCTTTTGCAGGCAGCTGCCAGATCTGCTTAGTCTGTTCCCTATATTGAGCTTTTTGATTCATTTTGTCCCTGCCCCCCAGTTTGACTGTTCCTTGTTGTCTGCTACTCGAACCCCTAGAAGCAAAATGAGCTGCCTGATAAAGAGATTTTTTTCCTTTTGTTCTGCAGCTGTTTCTTCCCTCTTTGGGGAGCAAACACTGAGGTCTACCAGAGGATTTATGTCTGGGTGGTGATAATGTGAGTGTGTGTGAGATCTGGTATCTCTCAGATTTCAGTGTCTGATAAATGCACTTGGTTGGGAGGACAGGTCAGCATGCAGGAGCTGGGAAAGCACAGAAACAGAACAAAAAATTAATGAAAAAATATTCCAGTCTCTAGAAATGATGATAAAGATCTGGAGTGCTTTCCCCCTTTGGTTAAAATATTGGTCCTTACCTCCCTCAGTTTTGGAGAGCCCTTGTAATCTGCTCATGTCAGATTGAGCCTGGATGTGAGGAAACATTCCCTCCCTCCCTTCCTGTCTCCTTTACACAGGATTTAGGTACCCATCCAAAATCGTGTACGACAGGAAGGGCCAGGGCAGTAGGCCTCTTACGTGCATGTCTGTAGAGGAGTCCTTGTGTGGGAGCCTGGTGACAGTTCACAGGAAGGCAGAAAGGGGCCACATTTGGGAAGCAGTGGGTTGATCAGCAAAGCACTTGGTGTTATTTGCTGGAGTGCTCTGACTGCTGCGGGACCTAAGTGGACATTTCAGTAGAAAAGGTCCAAAAAACGATCATAAGGACTGAAGCCCTTGTCATCCACCCTGCTTAGCTGTTAGCTTGCCAGCTGACTTCTTTTGGACCAGGCTTGGCCTTCTGGCCTTTGGCAGCATCGGTCTAGCCGTAGAGTAGTGCCTCAAGTAGCAGTGGCTGCGTTGCCTGGCAGGGTGTATGCCAAAATGGAGTCCTAGCCTTGCCACTCTTACTGTGGCCTGGGAATCAGCACCAAGTTCACTGAAGAAGAAATAAGCTTCTACAGCAATTTGCCCTGAGCCCACGGGATTCAGATCCTGAGAAGCTGATTAATAGTAGCTCTGCGTTTGATAGCCTCTGGGTTTTTGAATGTCATGTTTGGAGGAGGAAGGGGGTAAATACCTATGTGAAATGTCCAGACTCAGGATATTGCTCAAACTGGAAATCAAAGGATTATAGGGTATGCTTTTCTGTCCTTAACAGTTGCTCAAATAAACATGCGAGTCCCTGTTTTTTCTAGCAGTGTGGTGATTAGAACCGCAATAACAAAGGTACATATTGGAGGGAAGGGAAGATTGAAAAGGCAGTTGTCCATCGGATACCTAAAGCAAAAGTTTATTAAGACAAACAAAAACTGCAAGCAACAGAACCATGCCGCAGCATGGCACATAATACTCATAATGCTTTTTAGCAGAAGTTAGCTCTTCCCCGCAGTGCCGATGCTGGGCTTTGGCTGGGATTTTGGAGCTGCTCTCTGAATTCTTTACTATGGGGGAGAGAATGTCTTTGCCAGGGGAGCAGTGGCTGGCCGTGTCTGCCGTAACCATATGTGCAGTGTGGCAGGAGCAGGCCAGGAGATCGTATTTCAGTTTTATGTGCTTTGTGTACTTAATGCTCTTTGAACTTGAGTTAGCCTACTCCCTAGACTGACTGTGCTCCCTGTCTGTGTGCTGCAGAGCTCTCTGAAGGAAAGCTGTCCCACTAACCTCTGCTCTTTAGAGTGTTGCTTCAGGAAGTGTCAAATTGTCCTCTTGCCTTTTTCGCAGGGATGATGCTAGCATGTCATTGCCCCGACAGTAGCCTCTGTGTAAGCCTCTTTTGGGAACAAACTTAATTTCTTTTCCTGCTTGCTTGAGTGACTTATGCAACCTGCTGCCTGGATCCCCTCTTGACTCTTGAGATCGGTGATGTCAGGGAAGATGGGTGTTTTTCACCATCAGCTGCTCTGGGAACACACCCAAAAGACTACACTCTCACCTTCCTGGATGTTCTGTTGTTTGGGGAAGAAGGCAGAAGTAAGAGCTTTCTCTGAAGTTTTGTAGCTGCTTTTTCTCTGGCCCTGGTGGAGAAGTTTGGTCCAGTAGGCTGCCATTGCTCTTGAGACATGAAATGACTAGCAGTGGGCACAGAGCTTTTGTGTGTGAAGAGGCACAGCCAAGGCCTTCTGCCATCAGATGACACAGCATCTCGTTTGTCACTGAATGAAATCTTGGCAGCCCAGACCTTGCGCAAAAGAATGACTGTCATCTGTGAAGTCACATGACCCTCAGTTCCTGCCACTAGTGGTGAGCTGGTATGGGGTGAGCAATTCCAGTCTGGGCGTAGTTATGATCAGGGTTTCCAAGGCTATGTTCCAAACCTTTTACCTCCATGTAGTGGGAGCTATCAACACGATATCCTGGGTGTTTGCCCTCTGTGGATCCCCAGGCAGTGTGAGCAGTATTGATTCCAGCCTGGTGCCTGGCTCCGGACCACTGTTAGATAAACAGTGGGGGCAGTCCTGCCAGCTTTGGACCGTGGAAAGGTATTTCCGGGCCATGGCCTCATATCTTGCATTAGAGGTGGAATGTGCTGCCTGGTTTTGCCTGCACAAAAGATGAGGCATGAATATGTCCAGTGCCCTCTGAATCACAGGTGGCTGCTGTGGACACTGAGGATGTGGGTGAACCTTTTCTGAGGCTGTAATTTCAGCCTCCCACATCTGCTTCAAAAAGTTGGAGCACCCAGCATGACACTCATCTAGGACGCTTGTCACAGAGGAGAACCATCATGATCAGTGGCTGGGGGCAGCCAAGGTGGAATGAGGGAACAAAACTATGTGCCATGACTTATTAGTGTGCGAACACGTCTGTGCTGAATAAAAAGCAAGAGATTCCTGATGCTACTCTGGATCTGCCTAACCTGCCCTCCCCATGTTGGCACACCTGTGCATGCACACCTGTGTGCACTCTGTTCCTGGTGGCACTCAATTCAATCATCTCTTTTTGTCCCTTTTGATTAGTCTTGACAGCATTTTTGCTGGGCCTCCAATCCTTTGTGGCTTCCTCATGTCCAGGTTTGTGCCTGTGACTGCTGTCACGTTCCTTTGAGGAGACCTCATCTGTCAGAGTGATTTGCCATTCAGAGGAAGGGGAGTGGGCTTGAAGGGCAGCCTCTCTCTGCTTTGCTGGTGTGAGAAAGGGGAAGGCAAGTTTGGTAAGATCAGTATTAGCTGCTGCACCTCAAGGGAAGAGGTTGGTGAGGGAAGGCAGTGGTGCTGTTTTCAGGATGAAGGTAGTCAAGGAATATGACAAACTGCACAGGTGTCCCATATCCCAGGTGTGCCTTTGGGGGATTAGGCCAGGATTATTTTTATAAACATTAACCAGAAGGGCAGAGACCTCTTCTAGAGGTGTGATAACAGAAGAAATCTTGTCAGTCATGACTATGTGAAGCCTGTTGTTCTGCTGTGTGTTCTTGGCCCAACTTAAATACTTGGGTAGAAGGTCTGTGGGTTGGGGGGGATGTGTCGGCTGTCACTGGGGCTGACAGCCCTCCCCTCCCTCCTGCACTGCTGTACGCGCTGGTGTCTGTGGTTATGAGGTGAGGACTCTGGGTGGAGATGAAGGACTGTGCAGGAGCTGCCACCTTGTCAGGCTCTCTGCCCATCTGGCATTGAGCTGAACCAAAACCCTTTGGTGGGCCTGCTGTGAGTCCTTGTGCCAGCCCAGGGTCTCCATCCTCTCTTCTCTCCTCCTCCCCTTTTAAGTACCCTCTCAGACTAGAGGTGCTACAGTGGGGACCGGCCACTGCCTGGGTTTGACGAGTAGAGGCTGTCTTTGCTTCTAAGACCTCCTCAACAACAGAGGACCTTGTGGAGGGGAGAAAACCAAACTGTTTGGTCCTTGCTGTAAAGATATAATGCAGGGCTCTGACTAATTTCCTCAGGTTTGTAAAGACAGATTTCTGCACTGTAGTGGGATCAGCAGAAGGAGATGGAGATCCTCCTGTAAGGAACGGGTGAAGTTGACCTCTGAATAGGATATCCTGCCATGCATGGTAATTATCTCTTTGCTATGGCCAGTGCTGTAGTACAGGAATCTGTCCTGTGACCTGCTCAAATTTGCAGTAGGGGAAGGTAGAGAAGCATGGGGAGCACAGGGAGAAGGGGAGAGGCAGAGAGCAAAAAGGAATGAAAGGGGCTCCCCCAAGAATGTTGATCCCTTAGGTTTTGTTTTGCTGGCCTGCACTGAAGGGAGAGCTAGTTGGGAATATCTGGTGGCCTTTGAGGGCATCCCATCATTAGCTGTTGTGGATCTGCTCTATGCCACACAGCAGCCCACCTGGATCAAGGGGTGACCTGGGCTCGTGTGCTTTGGGGTTGTGCCACTACACTGGAGAAGGAGGGGGCCATATTCAGGACCATTGTGGGCTGTGTTAGCAAGATATGCTGTGTGCAGGTGTGCTTGGTCAGCAGGACTGGAGCAAGGCTGTTGTACAGGGCGAGGAGTTGAGAGATGCTTTCAGGTTTAGCTGCTTGCCACACTATAAGCAACAGCAATCTTCAGCCCCTGTGGAATTGCTTTTAAAGGCATGACAGCCTTCCCAGTCAGGCTGCTGGTGGTGTTTGACTTACTGCAGACCCAAGATCAGTGTGCTGTAATTCAGCTTGAAGGCTCATATGCACGCATCCTTCTTCCCTAGCAACGGGTATAGAAAAGCAGTGCACTTACCTGGGTTGGAATCAGAGGTGTTGATGCAGGAGGTTGCTGGTGTTGGCCATGGTGGAGAATAGACAAAGGGAAGTGTCCATTCCCTGAACATCGATATTCCCCCATAGGAGTTTTGTGCAGCATCTGGGAATGAGAAGCATAGAGACTGTGCTGTCTTACAGCATCTCCTGTGTGATGACCCTGGCCCCAGCTTCTGTCACCAGCAGGGTTTAGAGTCACCCTCTGTGTGGATCTTCTGATTTGGTTTCATCCAAAGGGAATCTGGCTTGTGGTCCAAAATCATTCTGTGGTCCAAGTCACAGAAGCAATAGGGCATTCCCTTTAAAAGCAGGCCAGCACTGTGGATTAATGTGTAGATCAATTGAGTCTGTGGCTTCCCTGGTGCCTTTGATGCTGGCTGTGGGTAGGACTCAGTGGTGTTCAAGCTGGACTTCCCTTGTTGCTTTTTCCAGCAACGGGGCAGGTGCTGGATGTCTTGTTGCAGTCTTAATTCCTCTGAAAGAAGCTATTTTTGTAGCTCATGTGCTCCTAATTGCAGCATGGCTGTCCTGGGAGTGACCTCACAAGTTGGTTGTTTGGATATGTCCTTGTGAGTCTTGTCTTTGTGGCCCATGTTAAGGAACCAGCTCCTATCTGCAGGATGTCTACGTGGGTCTGCCCAGAGAAGAGCATCAGACAGCTCTAATGCGGAGAAGGGTATGTGAGCAACCCTGTGTCTGTAATTACAAATGGGTTATACCTAGCTGCATATTGTCCTTTACGTGCGCAGGTTATATGTGGTCAGTTTGACATCCGATCACTAACAAAAGCCACAAAACAGCTTAAGTTAGGCATTAAATAATACAGCAGAAGGGAAGATTGCCAGAGGCAAAACCCAGTTCATTCATAATGCATGTTTCTGGACAACCTTTTCTTGATGTGCTTATTCTGGATTTAATCCAGTTTGGAAAAGGGATTATCCAATTCACGAAAAGCAGACAAATTGCCTGAAAAAAAAAATAAAATAAAATAAAAAATTGTCATGTCAGCTGAATGGCTCTTAATCCAGGAAATAATACATTTGATATGCTGTCCCTTCTCCCACAGATGCACTTCTCTTAAGCAAACCCTAACTTTGTTTTGGTTAGAGTATATAATTTTTTGTTTGTTTTTAATAGAGAGGGTCTGCAGTATTTGATTTCTGCCTTTCTAAGGTTTTGGATTGTTTCTGTTGCCTTGCTTTGGGACACTTTATAAATGATAAAGAAAGTACTTTTTGGTAGTAGGGGAGAAGCTGGCAACAGTGAGAGAAT
>VYZM01019490.1:120240-199552 GCA_013398915.1 Dromas ardeola | reverse complement strand
TTTTTTTTTTTTTTTTAGGACTTGAAAAGTGAAAGGAGGAGTGAAATTAGGAAATCTTATCCCTTACCCTGCAGGTCATTCCTGTGTATGTTTTCCACACTCACTCCACTGTAGGTGTCTCTGGTATTTAGGTGCTGAATAGGTGCCTGAGCCTACAAATTCCACTCTTACTCTTTTACGCTGTTTTTTTATTTAGGCCTTTAATCAGGGTTAAGTCACAGCAAAACCTCAGAGGTAACTAGTCTCTAAAATATTGCAGATAAATTATTAGATTTCTTGAGAGTAATCCTGTCTGGACTGCAACTGGGGTAACATTTCCCAGGCCAAGGCAGACTTACCTTGGTTCAAAGATGTTCTGTCTTAGTTGTCATTTCATATGGCCATGTTTTTCTTTCTTGTATGTCACATTTGAAGCTAGGAGTGAGATGAAAGCTTTCCAACTAAGCACTGTAGTGCTATACAAACATCTGAGTTGACTTGCTGAGGACTTACCCTGTTTCTGGTCTCAACTATCAGAAGAATGATATACTCTTTGGACAGGAATAATTTCACCTCTTCAACTCAGATCAGGGTTGTCTAGCAAATCTTGCTGCAATCATCTTGGACATTGCTTGCTCCTCCAGATGTTACCAGTCATTGGCACTGCGGAAAGGACCATGTCCAGGTGCTTCAGCCCCAGCAGTTCACAGCTGGAAAATTCCGGTGGAGTTAGCTGCCTTTAAAAAAAAAAAAAAAAAAAAAAAAACACAAACAAACAAAAAACCCACAAAACCGAAAAAACCCAACCCCTTCGTCAGGCGTTTAAACTAACAGACTGAGTTGTGAAGGTGCAGGCTATGAAGGTGTTCCAGCTATGAAGCAGTGATGCCTAGCAGAAGGCTGGGATGGACAAGAGGGGGCAGTAATGTTTTAGGCTGCCACAGCTGAACCTGCCAGAGGATGTTTATCCATCAGAGCCCTGTCTCCAGAGAAGGCTATGGGCAGGGTTACATGTAACTGGTCTTCTGCTGGTAGTCAAACTCTCTCTCAACGAGTGAACAGAGAACTCTGCAGAGTTATGAGGCCACAGAGAAATTCGTCCACTTCATTCTTGCTTATCTGTGCCCCCTCTTACGGAGAGAAGAGGGGGGACTGAAGAATTTGATTGCAAGTCACAATGGAAAACTAAACGTTTTGTTTGCTTCAGAAGTCTAATTTCCATCTTGAAAAGGGAGAGTGTCTGCCTGTCATTGGTCCATCTGGTCAGTAGTCTGGCTTAGAGTGGATGCCTTACAAAAGGTTTTACAGTCAACACATGACTGGTATTTGCTCTGTCACATGCTCCTAATTTCCATTTCATTAATAATTCTAGTTCTTCTCTTTCAGTCTACTTATGCCACCTCTAACAGCCATGGCAAGAAGGTTCACAGTTCAGTTATGCTTCGGGGGGTGGAGCAAACTTCTGATTGTTGTAAACCCTTCGTAATTTATTGACGTTCTCCTAGTTTTTCCTATTATGGGCAGACTTCTTTTTCTGAAAGCATTTTCAGAGTCAATCATTTCCCATTATCATTAAGGAAACATTTAATTTTTAGGGGCGCTCTCTTTCTGAGAGATGATGATTACAGTAGTAGGATGGACACAGTAGTTCAGGTCACAGTTCCTGGAGCCATTCTGTTATTATCTGTATGATTCCATAAGATACAGAGAGATTTGCCATGAAACCAGTTTTACCATCTAGGAGGAAAGTTAACTTGTGCTTAAAAACACATTATCAAGTTTCCTTCCCCGTGCTGGCCTCCCTCCTGACTGCCATTCCTCCATCAACATTGGGATATTATTATATGGAAGATGGTCTTTAGGGAATGGACCAAGCTGTAGATCAAGCAAATAATCAGAAGATTCAAAGATATTGATACTTCCTATGGTGAGGAAGAGAAATGACCAGAAAATGGTTTCAGTAGTTTTAATAAATTATTTAAAAAAAAAAAAAAAGAGAGAAATAAAAAAGAGAAAAAGGAGTGAAATGTTCCCCTTGTGAGATGATGCTGAAGACAGAGTTGTATGTGTTCACTTTTGAGTCTTGTATGTCCTAAATGTTGGAGCGCTGAGAATATTTTCAAAGTGGTACTTTGATAGTAGCTAATGGAAACATGGTTTTAGAGGTTATCATATTGAATTCAATTCAAGGTACCATGCAAGAGAGAAATTGCATAAGTGTTTAAGTGCATGCATATGCATTTATATTTAATTGGGGAACTTTTTTTGAAATGGAAAAAATAAGCGTGTACTTAGATGTGACTCTTTTATCCTCAATGTACTGCCTAAATGTGTTTGTTCAATCATAGAAGACATTCAAAAAGCAATTTGATACAACTTGCCATTTCCAGGGTTTTTTTATTTTATTTTTTAAAGTGGGGAAGATGAGGATCCTAAATGGGAAGAGCTCCCCTCTCTTTCTTTAGGGCTCAAGTACCTCTTATGCAGGCACCAGTACAATAAACAGCATCAGACCAAAATTTACTTTCAAATCCTGTTGTCTTGCATAACACAGCTTCTCTTCAATATTGAACCAGAAATTGTTCTCCTGCCAGTTTTTGTGTTTCATTCTGGGAACTTTGACCTCCGTTTTATCAGTTACAGTAAAAATGTCCGCGTGAGAGACGCTATACACAGGCGGTGAAAAGGCAAAGATCCCTTTGATAGGCCATGAAGGCAGTTGTTCAAGGATCGCTTCAAGACGAGAGAACGTGCATGTTTCAGGGAGCAGCTTGGCTTGAGTGATGCAATTTGTTGAACTGTGGCATGCTGTGCTGCACTGGTTCTACAGACCTGTTTCTTGTGGGATACTGGGAAGTTGGATGAGATACTGTTCATGGTTTGCCGACCTTTTTTAATGCACGCTTTTTATTGCCAGAGTTGCATGTAAGGATTTTAATGTAAACAAAAACACTAACATTATTATTTTAAATCAGGGGACGCTTGTTTGCATTTTAGGTATGCAGGAAGATAACCATAACTATTTACAGTTTCCCCTATAAATCATCTTTCTGTTTTATACCCCCCTGTAGCTCACACACCATGTACAACCTTCCTCCACCAGCGCTGAGAACTGAACCAGCTGCTTTTGGCGATAGTTTTATAGACCCTTCAATGAATGTTTAGGTGGGGCGGCTACAAAAATGGTTGGAGCTATAGAAAGCAGGTGGTGTGTCATAATGTCCTCCTCATAACAAGGTCCTCCTTAAGCACGTAGGTTTATTGTCACCAAAAGCTTTTCCCAGAGTTTTGCTGTTTTCTGATAGGCTCCAGCCTAAACCTACTCCTGGCCAGTTGATACCTGTTAGTTCTGGTGTTAGCAGCCTTTTTTGGCTCAAATGGCTTATTTCGCTTCCTAGTGGTTACCTTTACTGTCTTACAGGGAGCAGTTCCATCCCCTGTAAGTCCCCCTGGATCCCTCTGCTTGTGCCAGTCTCTGTGCTCGCTGTCAGTGCTGGAAATCCTCCTTCAGCCTCCCATGTTTCTTGTGCCTCCTTTTTGAACAGGGGTAGCCTCTCTTGTGAGGTGTTCCAGATGGGATTTTAGCAGTGCCACTTATGTACTTCCCTGTACTTGCTATCTCTGTTGGAAATGTTGCTCTGGATATATCCTGGGATTGCATGCGCGTTTTTCACAGCTGTATCTCAGCAGTGACTCACAGCCATTTTGCGCAAGGATGGGCGAGCGCCTCCAGGTACTGATCATCCTCCAGTGTCTACCTGTTTGTTTATTTTATATATGTGATTGTGCATTGTATATTAGTGACTTTCATCCCACTCTTATGGCTCCAGTCTTTAATGCCATGGTGCTTGTTGTATAGCAACTCAATACACCTCCATGTTCAAATTGCTTCCCAAATTTGTCATCAGCTGCCATAATTACTTTTTTTTTATGCAAGCTATTAATCAGTTAAAAATGAAGCAGAAGACTGATTGTTGGGTTTTGTTTAGTGTTTTCATTAGTAACTTCTGAGATGTCTGCAGCTTTTCTTCCCGTGCTGTCTGTCACCATCTCTTTTGGTCAGAATCTTTACTGCTGTCACAGTTCCTCTACTGGTCTCCAACTTTGCATGTTTAATGTGATGCCACATGGAAAAGTATTAAGTAATGTTTGCTGAAAATCCAGATAGCTGAGATTACTTTAATTTATTTTGAGTAAACTCCCTACAGCAAACCCGTTGTGTCCTGTTCTTTGTAGCTTCACATCCTTATTCCTCTTTGTCAGTCTTTGCTGAAATCTTACATGCTGGGACTCTAGCCTGGAGAAGAGAAGGCTGAGGGGAGACCTTATTAATGTTTACAAGTATCTAAAGGGTGTGGTTGAAGGAGGATGGAGCCAGGCTCTTTTCAGTGGTTCCCAGTAACAGGACGAGGGGCGACGGGCACAAGCTGGAACATAGGAAGCTCTGTTCAAATACACGGAAAAACTTCTTTACGGTGAGGGTGACAGAGCACTGGAACAGGCTGCCCAGGGAGGCTGTGGAGTCCCCTTCTCTGGAGACTTTCAAGACCCGCCTGGATGCAGTCCTGAGTGATGTGCTCTAGGCAATCCTGCTTTAGCAGGGGAGTTGGATTAGATGATCTCTAGAGGTCCCTTCCAACTCTGAAGAGTCCGTGATTCCATGCTGTTGATGAGTTCTGTAGCCTTTCTTCTATGTGGCAAGTTAAACCGGATCACGAAAAGTACTGACGCTAAAGTGAAATGAGTCTACGTCTTCCACATTTATAGAGGTAGTTCTCTATTGGTTTGAATATAGTTGACTTTTAATTGAGTGTTGAACAATTGCATGTGTTGTCTTTGTTGGACAGTTTTGAAGACAAAGAGTTGCAAAAAGTGGTGTATGTTTTTAAAATGCTTGCCTGGTCATCTGTTTTCTTTTCTCTAATGGCAGCGGTGGGAGATGATACCCTTTGTTCCAAAAAACAGCAAATGTGTTTTGACATAAAACTGGCCTTGGGCAATGTGCCAGCCCAGATGGACTGGCAGCTAGTGATGCCATTAACTGTATACAGCCCTAAAGCTGAGCTGGATGGGTAGCAGCTAGCTGAATGGCTAACTGGTGTTTTCCTGGTATGGTTTGGTTTCAACAACACGTTTACACAAATTTGTCTGAAGTAGGTTGGAATTGAGCAGTTTTCAAATGGTATCGTACCCAGGGTAAATACACACAGTATGAACCTACATGCCTGGTCTTTCTTTCTGTTCCTCTGATAACACCGTCGCAGAAGTCTTTGTTAAGTGTCTGAACAATTCACTACTGGCTACATCCCATGGCAGATACCTGCTGGGCATCTAATAGACACATACATCTTCCTGTAGACCTTACATCCTGGTTAAAATAAGTTGTAAATGAAGCAATTTGTGCGAGAAGAGTGTGTTTTTGTTCTTACGGCTTTAAACTTTACTAAAGGTAGTGGTGGGTTAAAGAAATGTTTTATATTAGCTTTTGCGAGATGTCTGACTTGTTGGGCAGGTGTTTGAAGAATATTGTTTTCTTCAGTCTTTTATTTTTAAGGAAAAATAGGTTTGTAGTCTGGTAAATCTTAGTTTCTTTGGGGGTTTTATTTTTTTGAAGTTTGGGTTGTAGATTTCTGCACGAAACTTCCATGGCATAAGGCTTATGAAATTAGATAACACGCTTTAAACAAGCCACCTCTGGGTAAAGTACATCTCTAATTACTGAGACTAAATTATGTGGAAAGTGAGCTTGTGTCTGAAGTAAATCTCCAGTTCGGTAATCTAAAATTAAATAATGATTAACTTAATTGCTTCAGGATCATAAAACCCGCTCTTAATAAAATATAGGGATTAAGTGTGTGTTTTAAGAGTGCATAATTGCTTCTGCTTCATTTTCAATGACTTCTATCAAGACAAGGTTTGTAGGTAAAAGAAATACCTTTTGTTATGCTGATTAGTAAAGCTAGGAAAACTAGGCTGGTCCTTGAGTATGCAAGCCCTTTCTCTGGTCTGAATAGAAGCTGCTATTTCACTACTAAATATAAATTGAGAACGCTTGCTTTCAATTTCATAGATATGTTCCAGTTAGACCCTCTGAAAGCAATAGTAGTTGGTATCTGTGGAGCAGGATGTAGTATTAATATATGGGAAGAAAGATTAAATAGGTTGGTTTTTTTCCCCAAAGAAAAGAGAAAGCTGGGTAATTTTAATAAGAAGATTTTGAGTTAAAGTATTTGTGGCCTGGGTTAGCAGCTGCATGTTGTTTGCATTGTATTTTGCTTCTAAACAAAATATTTTTACCTTCATTCATTGAAGAATGTCTTTTTTGCTTATAGGCAAATGAGAAAGCAAATCTCTTGAAACATAAACAGTGGTACTTCCCTGGAGGGAGGAGATGGGGATTCTCCTGTTGCTCTGAGTGTTGCCAGGTGCCAGAAGTGGTCCCCGGTGGTGGTGGTAAGAAAGAAATCTTCCCCCACGTTTCTGTATTTCCATTTTGTCTGTAGTAATAAGATGCTTTTAGAAAAAAAATGGGGGTGCAAATCCTGTTCTTTTCATAGAGCTGTATGAATTGCTGGGAGAGGCGTCAAAAGTCCCCCACTCTGAGAATTTTAATGTAGGGACAAAACTAACGCTTCGGCCTGTTGTTTTTGTAGTGTTTGCTTCTGCTCTCTCACATATGCTGTATCTGTTGGTAATCATTGCAGCAAAGACTTAACCACAAATAAACCTCCAGAGGACTCTAGAAATACTTAACTGTCGCCTCCCCCCCCTTAAATGTAGAAGGGGAACTGTGGCCTTACAATGCTTTAAGGACCTCCTTTACAGAGTCCTTAAAAATCTCTTGAATGATGACTCTGGGGTCATCTTTGGCTTCCTTTAATCCAAACATCCTTAAGTTTTGTCCAGTAACCAGATATAGAAATGTTAAGTTATAGCAGCAAACTTCCTTCTTTTTGCCTTTTTTCGTAGTCTCTCCTGCAAACAGTGACAGTAAAAGTGGAAAGCTGATGAGACCCCACTGACACGAGAGCAGTAGGAAAGGTTTTTCCAGGACAGGATCTTAAAAACCCAGAGTGGTTAGTGTCAGATGTTGACATTTTAGTGATGATCTCTGATATCCTGCCCCTTCATGGGCTATTAGTAGCTTTTTTTTTTTATAGGAAAGTAATTTAATCTTGGTGATTTTGCAAAGACCCAGAGTGTTCCTTTCGTATTCTGTAACCTTTCAAGTTCTATTATAGGACAAGTAGTGTCCCAAAAAACTTTGATTTCTGTGAGTTATTTCTCAGAGTTCTGATTCACAGGGCAGTACACAATGGATCAGCCACAGGCTGCGTTCAGGGCATGTATTCTGACCCCATGCAAAGTTACATACCTTCTGAAGATGTACATTTTCCTGCTGTACAGGAAGCTAAAGCATTTATCCCAGATCATATTAGGTGGGCAAATGACCGCTTTCTGTGAGCCCCAAATATTCTTGGATCAAAATTTTACCCCCCAAAATCAGTTATTGTAGCTGAATCTGATTAATACTGACCATCTGCAGCTTTGGGGGGTAGAGGGAAACCCAGTAGGTTGATTCATGAAAGTAGCCTTGTTACAGTGTCATGGTGACCAGCTACTTCCAAAACCGATTCTGCAAAATGGTTTTGCCTGGGCTCATTGCCATTGGTGTAAGAGCAATGCCCCAGAAATACACGAAAGTCTGCTTTTGTGCATTTGCTGTTTTGTAGCATATTTTTCAGCTTACACGGCTGCAATTTTTGCTTTTCTTCTTTGTGTGTAAGGCCTGAAAAGGCCACCAATGTCTTTTACTGAGAAGCTAAAATATGCTGGGGGGGCCAGGATTTTTTGAATTGTGCACAGCTCTTGAATTTTTAAGCTCTGCTTCTGTTTGGAGAAGAGAGAACTTGGGCTTCTCGTACCCAGCCCTGCAGGCTGCCAAGCCTGGTGCCCTGTGCCCCTCGTGTAGTGCGTGCCTGGGTGTCTTACCTCGTGTCGCTAGAACCTGCAAGGAGAAATAATCTGGAAATGAAGTGTTCTGAATGAAGTGGATGGCCATGCTGGAAGCTGCATGGGTTGAATAATTCCGTGAATAATTCCTTCAGCCTTCACCTTCTTGATTGTTAAGATAAATCCTGAGCAGGTCGACGGATATTAATATGGATTAGAGAAATTGTACTGAGAGCTTTTCAGTGTCCCAGTGGATGCTTCTTCTGCGGAACAAATCTCCATTTCATGAACCAAAGCACAACTGGTACTAACAGGCACACAGTCAAGGGGAGGGACTGAATTATGGGAAGGCAAAATTATGATAGCATTTGCCATAGCAGCCGTCCCCTCCTCTTGGGTTTTATGCGTAAGCAGAGGCCCTATAGGTATCATCTGTTGCTGTTGTCCTTATTGTGTGTCTTCACAAGGGGACTTCTCTTTTTCAGACTTGCCAGTATTAAAATTTGTAACAATTGCTGGTATATTCAGTTTTCATATAAACTCAGTTGGGGGCCACAGAGAAAAAAAAATAATCTTTGCAAAGCACCTGTGGACATAAAGATCCACCAGGCTAGATCAAAAAGCAGTCATGGCAGTCACAATTTCAAGACTTTTCTATAGTTCAAGCAAGGAGAATTGTACAGTACGTAGGGAAAACCAGTTACATTCGCTGCTTTCATATTTTAATTTACCAATGTGGAGGCTGTGGTAACAGGCTATTTCAAAGCCTGTAAGACAGAGGCCTCTTCACTGGCAAACTGATGTTCTGAAAAGCTGCTACCAGAGATACGATGCTCGCTGTTAGTCTGGTGCGGTGTCGTTTTTAAGCTAAGAGTCAATTTTGCCCAACATGCAGAAGTAATGTTCTCTCCTATCAGTTTTTAATAGATAGCGCACTGAGTCGTGACACTATGAGAAAGGACTAGTTTTTCTTGGTAGTCTAGAAACACTCAAGAAGGTCTGGGTGTGTTAGGTGCATTATAAGATGGAGCACTGTCCTGCAAGGTGGAAAGTGTGATTCTGAACTTCTTCAGGACGGGGCAAATACTGTTTCTGTGTCCTTGACTGACTTCAGTTATGTCTCCTCTAACTACTCAGCCATGTCTAAGAGGCGGGCACCAGAAGATCAGCTCTCCTTGTTGTGGTTTTTATTGGGAAGAATCAAGCATGACAACTGTGTTTTGTGAAGCACTTGGTCCTCTTGATCTTTGCGAACACTTGAACAGTGCCCCACTAAGCTTTGCTCCCCAGAAAGCTTAGGGAAAGAGCAGCCTTGTCGGACGATGCTGGCTACGCTTGTGCCTGGGACCCAGCACTGTTCAGCCCAGCCAGGATGGTCACTGTGGCCTGACACAGGGACCACTTGTAGCCGGGGGGATCAGCCAGTGCAAATCAAGGACCAAGGACCTATAAAATGGATCTCCTAGGGATGTTTATTTTGAGAAGAAAAAAAAAAAAATCCAAACTGAAAGTGCTTTATAAGAAGCTATAATGGCATTTACTCTTAACTCTTTTATCTGAAAATGTCAGTGTTGCCATGGGAGCAATTGTTTTCACATGCTTTTTAAATTGTGAAGGCCACACATTCAGGACCTTTGACAGTAGAAAGCAGCAGAAAGTACAGATGGGAATACGAATGCTGTCACAGCATGCGATTCGGGGTAATATTATGCCTTACCAGCACGGCTAGTTTTGTATCAAGGGTTCATTTGCCCAGTCTTTGCACCTGTATCTCCTTCTTAAGAGACCCTCGCTTTCCAACTTAGAATCACAGAATTGTCTAGGTTGGAAGGGACCTTTCAGATCATCGAGTCCAGTCATCAACCTATTGTGGCGTTCAGGTTTAATGGGACAAGTAGCCAGATGCACATGAGTGGCTTGACCTGAGACTGAGGAGATCACACAACCAAATACATTTATGATTGAGAACAGCTGTCAAACAAAGGACAGCCCTCTAAAACCAGAACAAGCCGTGCTCCTGCTGTTATGTAAGGAGAACGGCAGTGAGAAGGAAGCTCAGTTAGGTGTGAGCAGGTGATGCAGCTCCTGGGCTGTTGTGGCAACTGCTGGTGCTGTACCGTGGTGGACAACTGCTGTGCGTGTTGGAGCCGGATGGGTGAACAGCAGCCGGCCACGTGCGTGGGCTGCTCATCCCACACCGCAGGGCCTGGCTGCGGCGACTTGTTTTCCAGGTCCCTTCTGGATGACTGTCAGGGCAGATTTGCCTTGCTCCAGCTTTGTGAGCTTTTGCCTGGTTCAGTCAGAAATCATCTGGGTACTTTGGATCTGTAATGCAAAAGCCCTAAGCATCTCCTCGTGTAGTTCTTTTTCCTGTACTGAAGGTATAGCGATGCCACTTGTTATAGTGTGCACCAGAAGGAAAACATATTCACTATTTATAAACGTGGGCCAGTGTAGTGCTGGGATATTTGGTAACATAAACTTACAGCCCAGTTGCAGGTGCTTACTGTGTTAAGGCTGTTTGTCCCTCTGTGCCTACCACTACCAATTTCTTAGCTTTGCTAGGTTAACTGTTCCCTAGGCAAGTCTACGGAAGTTATCTATTTGCTAAAAAATTCTAAACAAAAATTTTTTAAAAACCAAACAGTTTAACTTAAGATATATCTTGTTGGTAGAGACCTGGGATGAGTAATAACTGTAAAAGCAGTTATACAAGCAAACCTCAAGACATGCTGACCTTAAGTATGAGTTAAGGGTGAGGCTTTAGCAGTGCCTGGGAGTAATGGATAAGCTCCCGGTCGCCTGGAAGTAATGAACTTGGAGAAAAATACTTCTTATTAATGCAGTGAAGTTGTGAAGTTTCAATTATTATAGGTATTTCCAAAATCTGGCTTACTATAGTTAAGGTAAAAGAAATTTAAACAGAATGAATCAAAAGAAGTAATTCATGTTTAATGGGCTTAAAAGTGAACAGCACTGACTACAGACTCAAGAAGCAACTATACATTGCTAAGTAAATACCATGAAAGTTCTTGTTATGTGTCTTGATTGGAGAAATATTGATTCTTTTAGATTAGTTCTGGTAATTAGACCAGTCTGCTTGTTTGTTTATTTTAAATGAAGCTAGCCTGGTTTGCTAGACTCATTGTCTATAAATGTGTTCTATATTAACACATTGCATTGAACTGCAGGCAGTCTTTAATATCCTTGAATATCTTATTTTTTTGGCATATAATTGTAGATGAGCTAAGGGTTATTCTGGCAGATAAAAATTAATCATAAGACCGTAAATACTGCTTCTCAAACCATTGCTCTGCCTGACTTGAGGAGCTTTTGAAGAGCAGTGCCAAGCTAGCAGCGGTGACATCCAGAATTCAAATATGGCACACAGGCTCTTTTGAGTATGAGGCTTTGCAACAGTAAACACCTCTGTTTACTAATTAGCTTCTAATGTTTCAAATGATGGGGAGCAATTTTTGACTTGGCACTCCAACTATTCTGAAACGCTGCAAGCTCCAAGAGAAACGGGTGCCCACTTTTATACTATAATTTCACATTTCTTTCAGTGCTTTATAACTGTGCCAGGTAACAGAAAACAACCTCTACTCCAGTGATCTTGTGCGTCTCTGACAGAACTGGAAATGATGCAGTGGAATGTACAGAGATGTAGAAATTTCCATGCAGGCAGATGCCCACTTGGCTCGAGTTAAGTCACTGAGAAATATCCCACAGTCAGATTACTATCAGTACTGCGGCACCTGTAGGACTGAGAAGGTACTCACAGGGTCAGAATTATTTTAATGTTCTTTTGTCTAGGTCCAGTCAGAGTTAGTTTACATGAGACGATGATAAAAAGAGCAGAGAGCGTCTGAAAACTCCCGTGCTTTTGCTGTCAGTTGTGGAGCAGCCCTCATGCAAAGTAGCTGTCCGAATTTTGCTGGCGCACGGCAGGCATGTGTTTCTAGTGGGCCAGTCGTTTCCAGGATCCCTACAGCCTTCACTCAAAGGATATTTAGGTTACCTCCCTCTAAAACATTGCGTTAAAAGGCTACTGTTCAGAAGAAGCTGAACAAGTGAAACTGAATTGCGACAACGCTAGCCAGTCCTGGATTTCTGATCTTTGTTGGCAGCATCTTTCAAAGACCGTGCATGTTGCCACACAAGGGTCCCCTGCTGTGCAGAATTCAAAATGGTTTGAATTAACTATAATATACTCAAGGGGCTTATTTAGCAATAGGATGCCAAGCTACAAGGAGACAGAAGATCTCAAGAACTGGGGAGAGCTCTAGATCTTTCTTTCCAGGTCTTTCTCTCACACGAATTTTAAAATAGGCTGTTTGTAGAGCGGCTGCCCTTCGTTTTCCCGGGTGAATGGCCAACAAGAGCCTGAACTGTAACAGCATACAGGCTTCCCACTTCCAAGTTAATTTTTTGAATGAGTGGGACACTGTATTTATAAAGTGTTCTGGTTGTAATTTATATAAAGATTTCACTATGTGCCAAAGCACATATTCATGTACATGGAGTTCAGCTTTGCATTTAAAATGTGATCTTCAAATTTGTGTAGTAAAGAAGGGCTTTTTCATTTTGTGGTGGTTTGTTTGGGATTTTTTTTTCTTGTTGTTCAGAGTGGAGGAATTTTTTTCCATTTACACTGAAAAGATTGTGTGCTGTGTGGTTGCTGACAGTATTGGTATTCAGGCCAGAAGGAGCTGGCATAATCTTGTCTGAAAACACAGAACAAAAACTTTGTCCGGCATGTATTTGTTTTTGCTATCAGTCTGCTTGATAGCAGTCTGCCCTGTCTTTTTAGAAAGGTCCCTGCTTTTGTGTATATGCAAAAAGAGATCTGACCACGAGGATAACTATGCATTCAGACTGATAACAGCCTTGCGAAATATTTGTCAGTGAAATAACCCAAAAGAAGTATAGCCATTGTGTTCAGGTAGGAACACGCTGCTGACGGCAGCCACGGTGACAGGAAAGAGGATAAAAGTTGGATCCTGTACAAGGAAGAAGGGGGTGATGTGGGCCCCTGCCCTGCTGTACTGCTCTGCCTTTCTTGCTTTCTTACCCTCTGGGTTGTGAACAGCAGACTGCACGCAGCACTGTACGAAGCAGCGTTGCACTGAACATCCTTCTCCTCTTCCTCTGCAGGATCAAGCTCCCTGGTGCAATTCAGGCTGCCAGTTTGGCTCATGTGAATTGACTGAGGATCTGTCTGGGTTCTGTGCCTGTTGGTTTTCCAAGCCACATTTTTCACCTATTACTTCTTTCTGACTGCAAAACAATGGAGTTTTATCTTAAGCTGCCTCGGCGAGTGTCAGTCACCCAGCAGAACGTCTACCACTTTGGATTTTAGTATTTTTACTTCTCTCTCTGTCCCCCCTGTGACAGAGATCTTCCAAACCCAGATACTTTGGAACAGTGGTTTTCGTCTTGCCTCCCCCTATGGATGGCCTCCACCTCCCTCCCAGGTCAAACCGTGGAAGGTTTGCTGGTGGAAGTGTAGACTTCCTATAAAGAAGTGTCTAGAGGAGGTATCCAAGTGACAAATGTCAGTCTGGTGACAGTAGGCTGGCTGGTCTTTCTCAGTTGTCATTGATCGGTCAAGAAGGCTGGGGACCGTAAAGTTACAATTGAGTGGCATATATCCTGCTTCTCAGACATCTTCTAGAGCAGCCTTTCTCCCTTGGTGGTAAGCTGTGAGCAGTTTGCAATTTTGAGGTACATATGTAGGGTGAAATAATGCGAATGCTCTTCTGGGGAATTTCTGGATTTAGTATAGCAGAGCACTTTCAGGGGAAAACTTTCCTGCTGTCTGTCTCTCCTTGGTTTTGCAGCCGTGATTCTTACAGTGTGTGGATAGCTCAGATGTCACCTGGGGCCTTCACTTTATGTGTTATTCATTTACTTAAATAATTACAATCATTTATTATTATTAAATAAGCTTTTCCATCCTGGAAGTTCAGATTGTGGTAGCAAACACTGGAGCAGAAGCACGAGGCGTAAGCAAGCGAAGCCAATGTTCCGAGTTTTGTGTCTCCTGGCCTGCTCTCGGCAGGAGGGAGGTGGTGGGTTTGCTACCAGACAGCCCCGCAGAGCCTGCCTGCTCCTGCCGCTTCACTTGCACCACTGATCACACGTTACCGTGGATGCAATCACAGAATAAATCATATTGCACCTCTTTTGCAGAAGGTAGTGTTTTATACCAAAAACGTGAGGCATCTCAGCAATTCTCAAAAGACAGGCTTTCATTTTCTTCCCAATTAGCATGCAGTGCTTCGGAGAAAAGCTTTGAACTTGGGTAGGGGCTTGTAGGCATGCGTACGGTGTTTGCTGAGACTTCATTTAGCAGCAGACAGAAGCTTCTCCTTGTTCAGCCACAGCACATTTGCATGTTGACAGATGTCTCCTGTTGGCTCTCTTTGTTTCCCATGTTTGAGGGTGGATTTTTTTTTTTTGCATCATTTTCCATCCAGAAAGCAAAGCATATCATTCTTCTTATAACACTTATCTCAGATGATTGCAGATGAGTCTTTCTTGTTTATCCTTTGTTTTGCATCCCTGTTTTAACTAAAAGTCAGGAAACTGTGCCACAAAGCGTTTTCCAGATTCACAGAATGTATCTAGAAGGAGATGGGTCCGTAGGTTTCACAGGTTGGTGCATAGATGCACTTACACTTTGGAAATTTCTTTTGTAGTTTATTTTTATGTGAATACAAAGGGTGAATTCCCACTTGCCTTGAAAATTCAACCACTTGGAGTGAAGACGAGCGTTTTGTGTAGTCTTAGAGATGCGTAGACACTACTGAGGTTTTTCTTAATCATCAGAGACTAAGATTGGCAACATTGTATAATTACATAACATTGATCTATTTTATACAATATAAGAGGCCTATTACTCAAATAATTTTGTGCTAATAGGGCTTCTGTTAGATAACTCCTTTTCTGTTTGTTATGTCAGGGCTGGTATTATGGAATCACTGTTTGAATACCAGCACTATAGTTTTAGAATTGCTTTTATAATAGAAATAGCAAGTAAGCCTTGCTCCAAATGTAGGCAATTATTGCAATATCCTAATTGATTTATTTTTTCGTTTTTTTCAAATGAGGCCTCTTGATAATTGCTACTTTAGTTTTGGTTTTTATTTACAAAATCCTGAGGCTGTCCTGTGCCCAGTCATATTCCTTTATATGTGTTTTCTGTAGTGAATATATATGCTGCACTGGAAATTTATTGATCAGCAGTCCTGGAAGCCAGTGATTGAACTTCACCTATGAAAACATTGCAAGTGCCAGTTTACAGACTCTGCATGTCTGGAACCCTCCTGTCATCTTTGAACTAGATGCGTGTTTGTCTCTTGGGTTTTGGGGTTTATTTTAATATAACTTAATATAACTTTATTTCTGTAATTGAGAACAGAAACATTGTGAGCAGTCTCCAGATGAGACTGAGGAACACAATCAGTAAAAATTCCTTTGGACCCCACAGAAACTGATTATTCCCAAGCAAGGAATTTAGTTGCAAGCTATCTCCTTCTCTAACAAAGATGCAGATAGTAGTAAGACTTTTATCTGTGTAGTCACTTGAGAAATGAGGTTGAACTATAGGAATAGGTTTTACAATAAACCTGGACTTTGCTCAGGATATAAGAGGGCAGGAGGACCTATTGACTTGGTGCATAGAGAGCACCCAAATTTTTCCTTTAATTCATGAATACTGTGATGCTTCTGTCCTGGTTGAGAAGTTGGTTTCCACTGGGCCCTATTCACCACTCTCTGGAATATGTCATATTTATTTCGTATGTGCTTTTAAACTCAGGGGCAGCTTCCTCTATTCTTTTTCCACCCAGGTCCGCTGAACTACATACCAGATAAAATCTCCTATTTGGCTGTGATTTTTAAATTCACAGCCTCCTTTTTTCCTTTTTGGCCAAATAGTTCCAAGTATTGGCTGTTTCTTTGATTGTAAAAACTTTCTATTTATTGTATCTTAAGTGGGTTTGTACTGTCTCTTTACACTTTATTGAAATCTCCTAAAATCTCTTGTTACTCCACTTAGAGGGCAGCCAAGGGTTCAAGAGGAGCTAACAAGGTGCTGTAGATTTCTGTAGTGCTGCTATTAAAGTTTGGTCAGAAAATGGGAGCGTCGGGGGGCTGTGACTACCACTTTAATTTTCCTTTGTCTTTTAAGCTAGATTTTGTTTGGATTTTGTTTTCTCTTGATTCTTTTAGAGGCCAAACTCTTACCAGGTGAGGATCAGTTGTGCCAGTGAAAACTGTATCTGCAGGTAGAGCTGTGTTGGGGTAATGGTAGGTGAAGGGGAATCCCACTCTTCGGTCCGACTGTTGTGTCCCTGCGCGGACATGGCCTCAAGTCTCTCTTTATCTGGACTGTCCAGATTATGGTGCAGAACAGCGGACGGGCCCCTGAGCCTTAATCACACCAGTGGCACCCTGTTCCTGCCGCCTGGGTAGGGTGTAATCACTGCCACCTTGGTTCTTTCCTCTCTAGGGTCTGGTATCTCCTTTTTGTTAATCAAGCCGCTGGAGTGTGCCTGCTGTGACTCAGGCCTCCCAAAACCCCTGAATTTGGAGCGGGGAGAAGAGAGAAAATATACCATTGTCTTTAGGTGGGTAAAGGGACCCACAGAGAAAGGCTAAGAGCAGTGGAGTCCCAAGTCCCCAGTCCTGGGAGCCTTCTCCCCTGCTGGCTGCAGAGCCCCTTTCTTCAGTCTGTGCGGTTCAAAGGTGTCCCTTCATCACGCCAGGAAGGCGAGCGGTCCTTCTGCCCTGCAAGGGCTGCGCTCTGGATGCAGACCAAACCCATTCTCTGCCATGATGTTCTCTCAAGCCTTGTGTTTGCTCTTCATGGAGAAGAGACAGGCTTTGGTAGGGCGGGAGGTTCCTTTGTGTTAAAAATCTAGATTTTGTTAAAATCTTTTGTCAGCTCTTTTAAAAAAAAAAAAGTGTCAAGCGGCAGGGCTGAACATACGTACCTCACCACGCGAGCGAATCCAGTCGATTGTAGCCTGGTAATTTGTTGTAAGAAGATTATTGGATTAAAGCAAAAGCTTGGTTTGTCAGCAACACCACCTGACAGTGATATTTATTGAGAAGTATTACCTATTTTAAATATCAGTCCACTTAACGCCCTAATCATACCTTCATTCTTGAAGTAAGGTGGGCTTTTTTAGTTTGGTGTTTTATGAAGCCACATAACAGAGAGGACACCCACTTTTTTTTTTTTTTTTCCCCTGCTGCTGAGCAGGCAGTTTTAGTAGCTGCAGCGCTTCCAGATTTACCTTGATGTGCTTTTGTCATCATAATCCCTCCTCCATGTCAAGACTGATTTGCTTTCCTAGCCAAGACTCGCATTGTCCATTTTTGCCGTTCCGTTTCTCCTCCTCCTTTTTTTTTGGTTTTACTAATCAGTAACAAATTGGGAAGATGTTGGTAAACCAGTCGGGTATATGCTTGCTAGCTGGAATCTGTGCTACGCTCATCGCCCTGGCTTTAGCCTATTATTTGTATTGGTAAGTTGGATTTTGCGCTGTTACTGCGGTGGTGGCTTGTCCTTTAAAATGCTTGCTTGAGGTGGGCTGGAGGGTGGTGGTCCTTTTGAAATGCTCCTGGAGGCTAATGTACTTACTAGCGTGTGGCCAGGGGTAGATACCTTCCCTCATTTGTGTTGGTGCCCTCTTAGTTGTCGTGGGACTTGGTTTTGCTGTTGTTTGCGTCTTTTGTGTTTTTATTCATCTGAGAGCATAGTGGCTAAGGATGCTATAGTATGCATTGGGTAAGATGGTGATTGTGTCTTCCCAGTTTTTGTGAGAGCCTTTTTAAACTTCTTTCGCTCTTATTTCGTGCTCTTGCTTAGCGTTCGTGTGGCTCTCTCTCTTGGCATGCAACTTGGAAATTAGGCTGCAACAGGCTCACAATGCATTAGGGTGTTTGCGGGACACACATGTCTTCAGCACTTCAAAATAAATGTTTCAGACAGGAGCAAATTAAGGCCTGCCATTGTTTTTTTTTCCGCCCCTAGGAGCTCAGCAGGTTGCTTCCCTTCAGGAGTAAGCTGGGGCCCCGGGAGGGTGCTGGCAGGGAGCAGTGGGGATGGGAGCCCAAGTGTACCTGGGTTTTTCGCCATGCTATGGAGCAGCATGTAGCGATGGGTCTGTGTGGGCTTTGGGAAAGATAGAGCAGTGCAGGGTTGCCCTAGATTTCTGAGCTGGCTTCCTTTCTACGTGTCTTTACATATGTCCAAGACTTTCAGCCAAAAGAAATCTTGGAACTTCTTCGAGCTGCGTCTGGAGCAAATAGCAACTTTTAGAAACCCGAGTGCAATCTGTTGACTAGTTGCGGTGGAAAAATTACATGTCACTTCAACTGTAAGAGGAAAAGCCTGCTGGAGTTGTTTATTAATATGGCTCTGATTGGAAAACTTTCTAAGGGGTGTGATGTTGCTGAGAACAAGTCTCCAGTGTAAAGTGTGGGTTCTTTTGTTTGTTTGTTTTATAAGGCACTGAAGAGACAAGTAAATGAAAATCTGTGGGGTGATCTTCTTGGCTTTGTTATTGCCAAGTGCTTGCTACAGGCAATTATGCTTGTGCTATTTACAAGCCTACAATCCTCTGTGTGTGTACGCACACACTTCTAATATTAATGAGTTTATTTATGTTTAAGCTTTACAGTGAATATTTGCGGATATGCAAGCTTTCAGCTATACAGTGTAGTAGCACAAAATTACAATATGTGTGATTACTAGCCTCTTTAGTCGTCAAAATGATCAAGAAAATGGGACATACGTTAACAGCTGTCCTGATAAATGTTTTTTTTTACCAAAGAAAGTACATGTGGTAGGTATATACATGAACACAGTGTAGTTTTTAATTAATTCTGCATGTTTTGACTCAATAATGGGGTACGGTATATGCATCTGGTGTCAGTCATGCTTTTGGTACAAATATAAATTTGTGTGAGTGTTATACCTAGGCATAGCATGTACATCTCTTGTAATTCTTTTTTTTTTTTCCCCCTTATTTTGTTCACTCTTAAAATTCTTTACTTGAATCCAGGTCAGATCTGGTTTGCAGGAGAGATTACAATTCTGCACACAGCAGGAATTAACTGGTATTAGGTCAGATCCTCTTCTTCAACAACCTCAAGGTTCAGGAGAAAATGAATGACATCATCTATTTGTTTGTGAAAAGAAAGCTCATTCAGACCTCTCTGATTAGATATGGATGGGACCCAGTGCGAGTACCTCAGAGTGCTTTTTTGGCTTTGTTGGTTTTGGTTCCTTTTAATTCTTTAATTTGTTGATGCTTAAAGAAAGTTGACTTTGATAAATATTTTAGTATATTCATTTTTTAACATATGTCTGCTCTGTAGGAACTAACTAGAAAGACTAATTTTTTTTTTTTTCTTAAATGTGTTTGTTTGGCTGCTGCAATTCCGAATATCCTTAGACACAGCTGGGGTGATTAAGATCAGAGATCACCAGTTCAGCAGGGAACCAACTTTGCATATTGAGAGATTAACCCGCTTTTTCTGTAATTCCATCTGTGATCTTTTGCTTCTCCTGGATTGAAGCACCCTTATTAGCTTGCTGGACAGGATTTGAATTGGTCACCTTCTGGGCTAAATTTAGTTTGTACTGTCTAAGGAATTCACCTAAGGAAGAGAAGGGTCTTTGTTCCTCTGGGATTTACGTGGTGCCCTGCAGGCCTGGAGCTCGCTCCCTTGCTGCGGGTCTGATGCAAGAACACCACCAACTTCAGAAATGANAAAAAAAAAAAGGCACAGATATGTGAAGGCTGGTGCTCAGGCAGCGATGAAAGGTGTGCAAAGGACCACCATAGTTACAGTCTCATGAAGTTACAGGCAACTGTGTAGGAAATAGTCCAGAAGGCATCTATCCATCTACGTCTCCACGCATAGGCTTGTTCTGCTATCAGGTATGAATGCCTCACAAGATACACTGCAGCAATCCAGTGTATATACATATTGTATAACCCATAGTGCAAAACCAAAGTTCACAGAAATATCAGAGCATGAGACATCACATTTTTTCCTTTGGTCAGTCAGGGAGTTTGTTTGGTGACAGTCTCCCCCCAACATGACACTGTAAAAGAATTGTCCTTTTTCACTAATCAACAAGTCGCTTAGCACGTAAATAATGGATTTATCATCCTGTGTGTGCTTGTCATCACTTTATATATAGGATAAACCCATAAGGATCCTCTGCACTATTTTTTTTTGTGGTTTTTAATTGACCCATTGCAAGCTATAAAATATTTGAAACAAACGCCTTTTCCTTTCTTTTTCCCCTTGCCAAATCTGCCCTGTAAGTTTCAGCTTCTGGCCACCAAAGGAGCCCAAAATACTAACATGTATTTACTTTGATTAATTAGTGTACTTTTTATTAGAACTTAAGGTAATTTAACTCTGAGATTTTACCATGTTCCTAGCCCCGTAGCTTGAGTGATGCATCGAAACACCTGAACTTGCCATGAATGTTGTGATTTCATTAATGCGCTTTGAGTCAAGAGCAAAAGAATTCAGGTGACAAAGTTTTGGCTACTGTTGTATTTTGTACTGCAGTAGTTTAGCATTTTTTGAGACAGATTGAGAGAGGGGAGGCCTATGCTAGACTTGCATATATATTCAAGCAGTTTTAATGAGCTGTGTGACTTCACTGCCCATTTATTTTATTTGCTTATCGACTGTAATTATGCTTTGCTCTCTTAGTTTTGGGTGTTTGAAGCAATAGTTTACCACATGATCGCTAATGATGTCCATCTTCGCTTGGATTTTATTAGTATTTGCCATCACTGTATTTTTGGAGTGAATGTCTTGTTTGTTGTTTTAGGCAGAATAAGATGGAGGTTCCTCATTTGTACGTGCTGGAGGGGTGATTTGCACACAGCAGGGGCAGGTCGCTCGGTGTTGGAGGGGAGCCCAGTGGGGTGGTTAAGCCCTGGGGATGGTTGAGCGCCCTGGAAGTACTGCAATGTAAATGCTAAACTGGTCAAAAGTGAGCTTTAAGCCCTGCCTCCTGTCAAGTTAGTGCTTAGTTTGTGTTTTCCTTCGGAGTCACGCAGCAAAAGACTGCATAGTGACCGCCTATTAAAATATTGTTTTAAAGAAAGATTGACTTCCGAGGGGGATAAACAGGCAAAAAAGATTAGCCAGGCCATCGGTTGGTGCTCCTGCACCAGTTCCCCAGCCCTGAGGGGAGCAGCAGAGTGGCTGAAGAGCACTGCTCCGCCGGCGGGCCCTGCCCTCCATGCTGGCCGAAGGCGAGAGAGGGCCTTCTCACGGGTGGGGGGCTCTTGGGATGGAGACTTAAAAAATACATGCCTCATCTATACTTAATACATTAATCACGTATCAGAATGCTAGTCCACTTCACTGATGCTTTTCTCAAAATGGCAGGAGAGAGGAGCATTATGCTGGCACGTTCTCTGTCAGGCCTGTGGAGCGCAGCTCTGCGCCAACATGGAGGAAGGCTGAGGAGGGACGGGCCTGAGCTTGGTGGAGGAGCAGTTCAGTTTTCCAGGGGCATCTGTGCCGGTCATCACTCAACACACAAAGCGCAACATGATATATTTATATATATCATCTATTATCTGTGGATAATGTGCCCATAATCAACGGGCTGCTCCGCTTGAAATATCACCACATTTACGTAAAAGCCATTGTAGTCTCTGCTGCTTTATTTAGAGGGTTAAACTGATGCACTGAGAAGGCAGGTGTCCTCCATTGACTTCATAGTTGTCTATAAGCGCGTAGAGATTAAAACAGCCAATGTCTTCCTAACACAACCATAGCACCAAACCATGCAATTGTAAGAGTGTAGAGTATTCAAATAAATCAGGAATTTGCAGAGAAGTTGAGGCTTTGAGTAGTGTTCTCAATGTGATTTTTGGGTTCTCAATGAGGATTTCAGGAAGTTGTTTCTGTGCTGTGGCTGCTGCTCGTGAATCTGCAAATGTGGAAATCTTGAATATCTTAAAAACTCATTACCCAAAGAATTTTATGACCATGCCCATGTGTATAAACCATGAGTTTATCCAGGCCAACATAGCATTGCTGTGTATTTAAATTTGATTACCTGAAGAGGTTGAGCTTGGCAGATTTTCAGCCTGCTTCGCTATGGAAATAAAACTTAATGTTGTGCTGTTCAAATGCATTTATCTGTGTCCCTCTCCTTAGCCATATGTTTTTAACCCATTGAGGGGTTTCCAGCCATGCCTGGCTGTTGAGTGGCAGCGACGGTGTCGCCAAAATGACTGAAATCCTACAAGTTCCATGGAGGTAGCTGGGGAGAGGAGAAAGGGGCTGTTAAGAGCCTCAACTTAGGGAAATTTTATGACTTAAAGTTGGATGTTCTTTGATATCTGGGTCTCTACACAGATGTGAGCTTGTAAAAGCATCAGTCAACATTAAAATAGAAGTTTGTAGGGAACCAGGCTTTTGGAACTACTTGTTACATTCCTTTCGTTAGCAGGCTGCTTTCTAATGATGAGTATCTGGTTACTCAGGCTCTTCTCTGTAACCAGAGCAGTCATTATGCATTAACTAAAGGGAGATTCCTGTACACTGGTCGACGCTGGAGCTTAGGAAAAAGATGAGATACTAAAGGCCAGAGGAAAGGCTGGAAGAGCAGCTGTTAGCACCACACAGACTGTTTTTTACTCTTGAACACAAACCAAGTTGACCTCAGGGACTTTGCTGATCATGATCATGCCCATTGCAGGGGTTGCTCTGCCGCAGACCTCTAGTCCGGAGAGGCAGGCACTGTTCCCATTTCACTGGGATGTGCAACACGCAGTTCCCCAGGCACTTGGTCCCCAGTGGCGGATTTGGATGCCCTTTGCAAACAAATGATGTCAGACTGTGATATGAAAGAGATATGACTTAACACTGGAATTTGGAAGATACCATGAGGGAGAATGCTAGCGAAGAGATTAAGACTAGCGAAACAAATGCTCTAAGTAATACATAAACTTGCATCTGTCTTAATAAGGATAAACTTGCTTTAAATCAAATCTTAGATTTGCAGAGGTGGTAGATGAAAAAATTAATCTGTGGCTTAGTTACCTGATAGGGCATGTCTATATTGCAGCTGTGAAGTGATTAGTTTTAAAGGAGGGGTGAAACATTTGTAAGAGTAACCATGGCAACATAAAGCTCACTGCAGGTTGCAAAAAACACTTGGGAAGTGGAGTTAAAACTCGGACAGTTTGTACTTAATTATTATTGCTCAAAGTGCAGAGCCTGCCTTCCTGTAGAGCTCACTTGATGACATTTCAAGGAGGAAAGACATCTCAGAATGGTTTCCCATGGTCAAATATGAGGTCTCAGCATCCTTTTTTCTATGGAGGTTGTAATTGAGGGCTTGTAATTTTACAAGCATTCATTATAAAAATAAAAATTAATATAGAAGACCATAGTTGGGTGGGACCTCTAGAGTGTGCCGTTTTGAGTTTGAGGCAGCTTTCAGCAGGGCTTATTTCACAGGTAGATTGGATTGCTCAGGGCTTTGTCCGGTTGGGTTTTGAAAATGTCCGAGGATGGAGTTTACTCAGCCTCTCTGGGCAACTTGTTCGAGCGCTGAACCACTGTATGTATGTTGTTAATGCAGCTTGCAGGAGTACAAATTGGTGTTATCTTTTTATGTCTGGAAAGAGAGAAAGGAAGGAAGCCTTGGTGAAGAGCAGGCTTTGCTGTTAATTGCTTTCGGCGTAAGTTCTGGGAATGTGAAGGGCTGTTGTTAGTGAGAAGTTTTTGATCTTCCCAGTGTTTGTGTTTGGGCTCTTTGAGTTAGACCCTTGTGAGCTGTCACTGGTGGAGTGTGTGCCCTGGCAGGACTTGGGCCCCTAATACAGAAAGTATGGCTGTCCTGTACGTGCCCAACGTGATGACTGTGGGGTGGATCAGGTGCTGTCTCCCTTTGCACTGGCCATGTTCAGGTAGGGCAGACAAATAGAGGGTTGAACTGGCCAGAGAAGCTGTGTCAGTGGTTGGGCTTTGTGATATGATGTTCCAAGATGACTTCATACACATCCAAAATTTCAGGAACTGAGATGCCTTTTTATTAGTCCATGTGCAAAGGTGAGCGATAGGTCACCTTTTCTGGAGGCTACTTCTTGGGAGAGGCCAGTTCACAATGCAAACCAAACATCTGAAGTTTGGTGGCCTTAAAAGCTGGAAGCAGCCCACAGGTTTTCTTCATTGGTGGCCGTTTTGCCTGGAAAGGAGAGAATCAAACCATATGTAGGTGTCTACAGTTTGGCCTTGTCTATATAAAGAGCTGATTTCTCATCCTGTGTTAGGAGTCTGCTAGTGAAATAGAAGTTATCAGCAGCTGGATTTGTTCTCCTTCTCCCTATGGTCCGAAATATGTGTTCGTTGGTAGTTGTTCACAGATTATTTTCCCGACATCACTGACGTGCATGTATTCTGTTCGCTTTCGCACAGTACAATATATTTATAAAGCTAGAAGCTGAAAGCAAAATTTTGGGATGCGCAGACAAGATCATAAAGGGCTTGCAGGAACTGTCATCCAGGGAAAGGTTGAGGAGACTAATTGTCTGTGTATATGGGAGTAGGTAAGATGACAAAAATGCTGTCAGAGTGTAGATATCAAGAATGCATTAACACAGAGGACAGGGAGAAGCTTTGCAGAGAAAACTAAATAGAAATGATAGTATGAAATGAAATGCCAGAAAAAAATGTTGTTCTTAAAATGTAACAGCCCTTGTTCAAAATTTTTTTAGCAGAAAACACAACTGAGGAAGTGGCTTGTAATGACAAAAAATTGATGGGAACTTGAGTTCTTGGGAGATTACAGTAAAAATAAAACTCGGCAAACCATTAATCTACTATTTTGTATCTTGTGTTCAGAAATAGCATCAAATGCACTTTACGAAATAGACCATCTTTCCACTTGGTACACACATTGCCATGGCAAGGGAAGAATTAAAAACAAAACCTTTGTTGTTCTCAGGAGGTCAATAATAGAAGCTACAGTTCTGAAAATAGACATTTACGTGGAGAAGGAGACAAGATAAGTCAGGGATATTTTAGGTTTACCATCTTCTTGGTGTGTCTGAGAAATTTTTGAGTTGACCAGTGATCGCTTTGCTCATCCACTGGGGGTGGAGCTGGTGGAGGGAAGCTGATGCGTGGGGCAGAGCTGAAGTGAGCTGCACCAATGTGACGTGTGTGGATGCAGCTTCCTTCCTGCACCCAATGAGTTAGGAAACAAATAGCCCAGCTGAGAGTTTTTTCTGGCAATTAGAAAGCTCCTCCAGCCTGACTAAAACAAAGCACTGTAGTGGTGACATTAACTGTGTCTCTGTGGCATGGTAGTAGGTGGCTATCAAATTGATGTCAGAACACCAGATAGTCATTTTACTCTGCCGATTCAGCAAGTAGGGGGGAAAATTAAAATGATGAGGATTTCTTCTGACATATAATATAACTCCTATAGTTGCATGTAGTGAGGGGAGGGAAATAGCATGTTAAATATACCGGCGTGGAGAGTGATGCATGGAAGATTTGTTCACGTTGTGAATTCAAACATACAGGTTGCAGGGGGAAGCATGGTCTGGTGGTGACATCTGCACCCTTGTGCTGCTTTGTTCCTGCACTCCACCTTAGTCTCTCAGCACTTCAGCTCTCTGCATTTCAAGGTTGCTGTCTTCCCCTTCCTCTTACCTACCTGAGCACTTGCGACTCTGGGCATCCCCCCTGCCCTTGGCTCCATAGGGATGCGGAGAAGCTGCCAACTTGAGGGAGGTTTGTGCTCCCCCTGTGCAGTTCTTGGACGGAACTTACTGTTGACCTCAGTAGTGGCGGTCCCATGTGTCAGGCTTTCTGTTTTGCAGTTGCATGGCTCACTTTGGAAAACATCCCTCCGTTCAGGGAAGTGACTCCAGGGGACAGCTGTGAGCGTGTACTTTTGTCATTGAGAAAACCATACACTGATACGGAAACAAGCGACGTTTTCTGAATGTTGCCTTTTTATACAATATTTAACTTGTACTTCTTTTGACCATTTGCTGTTTGCTAAAAAGTGCTGGATTACTGGTGTTACAAAATTTATTTGGGCTATCTAGAAAAAAATTCCTAATATTTTAAAGAAGTCACTGTGGCTGATTACTTTGTTATTTGCCGCTTCAACTAGCTACTAGCTGGCAAGCGCTCTGGCCGCTTGCTGTCAGCCAACCTCTCTCTTCAATGAGGGTGGAGGCACTCTGAAATTTTTATCAACTTAGAAGTTGTACAAATCAGAGCAGGTGATCCAGGAAAGGGTGTTCCAACTACTCTTGTGTCAAATTGTAAATCCCTGCATTGAAATATAGAAATACTCAAGTTTCTCACTGAAACATATTATAACCAGTTTTTTTAAAAACAATTAAAACTCTTTTAACCTGATTAGACTTCAAGATTTGGGACCTAATGAGAGATTTAATTATCAGCTACAAAGCAGATGTTTGTATCAAGTTGGAAAGTAGAAGTCAAAGTGATGACAAACTATTTAAGTGTGTTACTCTTTAAATATTTGTTAGTGTTTTCCCCATCGCATTTGTTTAATGCTTAAAAAGTGCCACTATCAGCATCTAGACATAAAGCTGACCAAATCTTGTTTTACAGTACCAGTCGTAATTGTAGTAGCTTCAGATTTTTGTATCCATAAAAATGCATTTTCACCTGTGCAGGCAAACTATCTGGCTTAATAACTTCAGAAAGAATGAAAGGCTTTGGAAGAATATTGAATTACTCAGAAAATCCACTCTGGACAGTATTCTTCTCACTAAAGAGAGTAGCCACAGCCAGAACATGTTCACTTTAAGAGCAGAAGTCTACTATAAGGGACAAAACAAGATGTGAGTACCAGGGAAAGTCTGGCCCTGTTTAAAATTCAGGGACCTCATTTTCTCCCACCTTTTTTTTTATTCAGAGATTCCAAGAAGCTCTTCCCTTTTTCAACTCCCAGTTGGGTTTTCAACTTTGAATGAACTAGCTGAAATGAAGAAAATAGTTTCGCTACACCTGCTAGCTCTATCGAAACCAGAAGTAATTAAGGCAAAAAGTCTTTCTTCGCAAGAGGAACTGAAAATGCTTACATTTGAGGGGAAAATGCCAGTATCAGCATTTGCTTGGTGGGAAAGACTGAAAATAATAGACCTGCTAGGTGCAGAATGTGGTTTCCTCGTGATTAAATCTTGACTTGACCTCCAGTCAGGTGGGGCAAAAGTCCTGAGCTCTTCACAATAATAAAAATGCCCCTTTCTTTTAGCTATATTGCAAAGAACTCACTGAGGCAACTTACAGCTTCAGCTATTTCATTGGTTAATTACATGTTTGTAATTATATAGTGTGTATATATACACGTATATGTAGTAAATTTTTATCTCATCCTCTTTCATAATTTTAAGCAACTGGAGTGTTTCATTTTTTAAATTTTTTTTTTTTCTTTAATCAAACTGGAAACCTGGGTTGTGTTTCTGTCTCACAATATGTACTTACATTGTTGGTTTTGTCTACCTTCACATAAAGCGGAGGGGGAGTTTGTAAAGATGAGTCTGGGGCCGGCCCGGGTGCAAGGCGGGTTACTGAGCTTTGGCCCCAGCTCTCCGAGCTCCTTCTGGTCTGTCACAGCCATGAGAACAGTGCCAGCACCTGGGCTAGTGGGTGCAACAGTGCCCCCCAATATTCAAGGTGTTTGTGAAGCAATAACAGTAACCTGCAGAGAGTACAAAACTAGGAGAAACCAAAGAACTACCACAGATAGAATTTCTTTAGCATTTGTGAAATTAAATGCAAGGTTAAATGCAACAGGATGACCATGAGCCAGCAATGTGCCTTTGTGGCCAAGAAGGCCAATAGCATCCTGGGGTGCATCAAGAAGAGTGTGGCCAGCAGGTCGAGGAAGTCATCCTCCCCCTCTACTCCGCCCTGGTGAGGCCGCATCTGGAGTACTGTGTCCAGTTCTGGGCTCCCCAGCTCAAGAAGGACAGGGAACTGCTGGAGAGGGTGCAGCATAGGGCTACTAAGATGATTAGGGGACTGGAACACCTCTCCTACGAAGAAAGGCTGAGGGAATTGGGTCTGTTTAGTCTGGAAAAGAGACGGCTGAGGGGTGACCTTATTAATACGTACAAATACTTAAAAGGTGGGTGTCAGGAGGATGGGGCCAGGCTCTTTTCAGTGGTGCCCAGGGACAGGACAAGAGGTAATGGGCACAAACTTGAGCGTAGGAAGTTCCACCTAAACGTGAGGAGGAACTTCTTTACCTTGAGGGTGGCAGAGCCCTGGAACAGGCTGCCCAGAGAGGTGGTGGAGTCTCTGTCTCTGGAGACATTCAAATCCCGCCTGGACACGTTCCTGTGCAACCTGCTCTAGGTGACCCTGCTCTGGCAAGGGGGTTGGACTAGATGATCTCCAGAGGTCCCTTCCAACCCTACCGTTCTGTGAGAATCTG
The DNA here is from genome assembly GCA_013398915.1 of Dromas ardeola. Taxonomy (NCBI): domain Eukaryota; kingdom Metazoa; phylum Chordata; class Aves; order Charadriiformes; family Dromadidae; genus Dromas; species Dromas ardeola. The sequence continues at coordinate 171,117 of VYZM01019490.1, read as the reverse complement.
TTCCAAGCCGGTTAAGAACTGGGAGGAATTACTTCTTTTTGTCTGTCCTTTTTGAAAAGAGTATATAAAAATACTTCAAAATGTTCATTTGAATTTTCTTATTACTCTGGTTTGGATAATCTATGCCATAGCCCAACAGGAAAAATTCTAGTGGTATCAATTACTTTAGCGGAGAGGGAAGAGGTTTGATATTCTTGCCACGTTGCCTGAAAAAAGGAAGATTCATGCTTCTGTCAAAATGCAAATTTTATCATGGATTTGTGGGATCACAGGTAGTGTGTAGCAATTGCATAGGTATGTAAACTGCAGTGGGATGGAATAAATAATGAGCTGATTTGAGAAGAACATTGATTATGGCCAGCCCAGCCTTGTGTCATTAGTTGTAAATCATGGAGTCCACGCTCTCCTGGCTTCTACTTCCCACCCTTTCTTGGATTACAGTGCTAATTTTCTACGGATCATTTCTTTCCAAATACTGGCAAAACTAGTGTGTTAAAATGAAATTCCTTCAGGCTTATAACTGCTATCCTGGAAATTGCTGATATGTCCTGTGCATGTTATATATATGTGTGTGTGCGTGTATGTATAAGCAAGGTGACTTTCAAAACCATGTCTGTGTGGAATTCTGCCCTACTGTATTGAGACCCTGCTGTCAGCTGAGGAGCACTGTTTGAGGGTGTCAGTACGGTGCTACCCACCAAATCTACATGCCCTCCTGAGCACCCACATTGTGAGTGCTACACGTGGCTAAAATGGGTCATCCCCTCCATCCTTCTCCTTCCAGGGAGAAGCATGTTGCTTCCTGTTCTCTTGCCCAGAGGTCTGGGATCTCCTGCCACAGGGAAAATGGAGATTTTTTTTTTTTTCAGCCCCAGCCCCAGGAGTGGGCATGTGTGTTTTCAGCCACTTAATACTACTGCTGCATCGTGGAGAAGTGTTTTGTATCTTTTCCTTTCTGTGAGAGAGGGAGGTCTCAGCTCCTCCTACAGCTTAAGGAGGAAGTGGTGGTGGGAGTATCAAAGCAAAGCTCTGTGGACAGTTGTAGGCTCTTGCCCCACTCTGTCCACTCCCCACTTTGGCCAGCTGAGACCCAGGAGCCGTAAAGCCACATCAGTGTGGTGCTGCACACGAACTCCTAAGTCACGGCGTAGACAGCAGCAGAGAGCAGCAGCACAGGCAGGCGGACAATCGACAGGTGCCTGTTGGGATGTGCTTTACATCTGCAGCTTCCTAAAGCTGCGTGCTGTCATTAAGAAAAAAGATTTCCCGTGCCTGCAGTGTAACTTCGGGACTAAGTCAGAAGCCTGCAGATACTGTGGTTATTAGAGGTTTGTTGGCTTATTTTTCATGACGAGCATTCAGGACTGCTTAAATGTCTTGTGGTGCTGGTGGCGATTTTGTTCATTGCAAGTGCAATGGTTAAATGATGTGTAAGCTGCTGCTGAGCTATGCAGTAAGCTCCATCTAGCTGGTGGCTCTCACAAGTATCCGTTCCCTTGCGTGTAGGGGTAATGAGATGCACAGTGTTTACTGAAGGTGCCATTGAAGTCCCTTCTTAAATATCACCGATCAGTGAACCTGGCTGGGAAAAGAAAGGGAGCATTTAGCACCAAGAGCATCCCGGTACTGCTTGGCAGGTATTGCATTCCAGTATTGCCCATCATCCGCCACACTTGAAATCGGGCAGGACACCCTGCTGTTGGCACTCAGAGTGAAATTGCAGAGAGCAGTTAGCAGGACAGAAAAATACTTGGCTGTCCTCTAGAGAACTGGAGTGGACCTGTTAGACCTGCTGGAGTGTGCCGAGTTGTCCCAGAGCGTCTCCCAGCCTGCTTTTGCTCTCAAAGCCTGTGCAAGCTGGAAGCCTGAGAGCATTTTTCAGAACTTGGGGTTGACATACCAACTGAATACCAGATGGGTGGGCAATGCCTGTAACGCTGTGCATGATGATTGAATGGCATAAATCCGCTGTGGCACGCAGCAGGCCTCTTGCACAGGCCTGGGAAGTCGCTGGCGTGCGTGACAAAAAGAGAAGCATGTAACATGAGGGAAGGAATAGGGAACTGGGGAGCTAGCAAGGATTAGCATCCTGCTTCTCCCTTGAAACAGTTTTATCCATACTGGCGAAGGGGGGAGAATAGCTGCCCCCAAACAAAGAAGAAGGGCCAGGGGGAGGTTTAAAAGCTCCCAAGAGAAGGAGCAAGACTAGCAGAAGGTGTTTGACAGCCATTTCTGAGTGAGTCATGCTTAACTGTCTGTCTGGAGCCACAAGGAATTTGCAAAACTGGATAATTGTTCCTATTTATTTCTTAAAATATACAGAACATGACAGTGTTCTAGCTCGTGCATTTCAGTGTAAAATGTCTTGCTGTGGGCTGGTATTTTCCCCTGGTTTCATCCCTTTTTCTTTTAAATTGCAGTCTTGCTTATCTTCTCCTCCTCCATGTAAGAGCCAAGTCCGTTCCTGCTGTGTCTTGCTGTGTCAACGGGCTGGTGGGAACACGGCTCCCCCCTGCCCTGGGTCGGTGGCTGATGTCTCTGTACGGCTGCAGCGGGGCGTTTGACTTTTGTAGTGCTGCAAAGAAAGGCAAACACACAGCCCTGTATTAGCCCCCAGGAAGAGTGGTCAGCACTGGGGAGGGTGTGGGACCCCCATAGCGCTCTGGGGTTACCAGCACCCTTTAATGGGGAAGCTGGTGCATTAAAACATGCACGTTAACTTGTGATTTAGCTTAGCTCTGCTGCAGTAAGGTTTACTCAAGTTACTCAAGTGCAATTTCTGTTTGGTTCGGGAGAACAGAATTGAAAAGCTCTTTTTTTTTTTTTTTTTGTTTTGTTTTTTTTGTTTGCCCCTAACTGTTAAGTTTTCTCCTTTCCACTAAAGATGAAACCAGGAGTAATGTGTGTCTACCTGCCTTTGGTTTTCAAAATGAGGCTAATTGTACGCCATGTAGAATAAGATAAGTTACGAGGTTGTTCTTTTTTCCCTCTTGCTATCAAGCAGGCCAAAGAAAGAACTTGAGCCCAAATACTTGCAGTTGGGTAGACCTTTGTAATCAGTAATATTCAAGTTTAGGACAAGGTTTATTAAGGCTGAGTTCTACAAGGCCTCTCCCAAGTTTCTGTAAATACGTGTGTACCCACAAAACCCATCTGTATGTATGGGAAATGAGGCAAACTTGCAAATTATTATCTAATCTAAAGTTAATATGCAATTAAGGTTTTTTAATTATGCCTTTAGGAAAAATTAACTTCATGTGTTGTATATACTGAAGCAAAAGTGCCAGACTGCAGACCGAATGATGACAAATGGTGTGCGTGTATACAGGGGAGAAACAGCATGCAAACACCTACAAGCAGTTGTAAATGACATACTATAATAGAAGCTATCCTAAGTTTACTAAACCATAAGGCAGCGTTTGTCTTCCTGAAATAAAAACAAGTTACACACGTGCACAACCGGGTTTTGAAGTAGTGGAACTCCTTCACTGGAAAGCTCAATGCAGAATCCTGCGGTGTTTTGTAAGTATGGAGAGCCTGTTCTACAGAAAAAATGATGTCAGCCTAGTTCAGTGAAATTCAGCCGTGTCTGGGCTGGTTTTACCTAGTGAACTCGCAACAGAATCTCTCTAGTTCCCCTGTTGTGCACAGAAAATCTTTATGAAAATACTATTGCTTTCTTTCTTGATAGAGATGCTTGCAGTGAGGGAGGTGTCTCAAGCAGTTCTGCGTCCTTGTGTTGGTTGCCTTGCAGCCGGCAGATTTCTAAGCAAGTCAGGATTCACTTTGGTTATCTGATCCATTTGTTTAAATAGAGCCTGAGTTAACTGAATGCTGAGGAGAAATTGAATTTGTGCACACTTGCTTTTTTAGTATGTGCCGAGTACGATAAAAGGAAATGGTTGAAATTAAATTTGGAAAATAGCCATTTTAATATTGCTTGTGTTTTCAGCTGTAATTTTGTAGCAACAAGTTAGAAAAATATAATTTTGTCTCTAGCAGAGGCATAAGCTCAGTGCACTCAGCAGCTGGTGAGGAGGCTTAATCGTGTCAGTAACACTTCATTTAGGGCAGGGAAGAGGGAAAACTGCCCCTCAAGTGCGGTGATATGTAGTATCAAGAGCTGGTTTATCCCCTTCTTGTTCCATCAAGTTGCTTGAATGTTTTTTTTCTTTGCTTTGTTTACATATTCTGTGGTCTTCTATCTACAAAATACGAGTTAAACAATTGGTTATCTTGATTGAATTTTTTTAGAGCAACCCGTATCTTGATAGGAAGCGTCCCCACATTTTCAAATGGAAGGAGTGCTGGGGTTGAAGTCCTAGTAGGGTGTGGACCTGTTATGGATGTTCTCAAAGCTCTCGGTAGGGTGGTGGGGTGTTGCTGTGGCAGGATGTGTCCTGAGCACATATGGGGCTCCCCATGGCGGGGCCGTGCCCTAGCATGGCATTTGCAGGGTGAAGGGATGACTTGCTGTAGTCACTCGCCAGTAGGGCTCGCTGGTACGCAGAAGCTATTCATGGATGCGTTTTATTTTGTTACTTACTCTGTCCCAAAGTTTAATTGGTAACCTTACAGTTTTGTGATAATAGAATTAAAGATTTCTAAAGAATGGAGGAGGCATGAACAGGGACTAGTGTTTCTGTCGAGGATGTGTGCTTCTCTTGTGGTTGTCATTGCTCTGAGTGACCACCACATCATGCCTAGAGTTAACACCTACGCTTTACCTATGGCAGAAGAAAATGAAATAACTTCTCTTCATGACCTCTCATTCTCTATACCTATTAAATGATGATGAATGTCAGAGCAATGTGCACAGCTCGTGCTCTTTTTTTTTTTTTTTTTTTTTTTTAAACCTTGAAGTATCGACATCTTATTAGGATGATGAGTCAAGCAAAAGGCTTTCTATTTGATGGAAATAGACTAATCTCATAAAAAAATCTCTAGAGATACTGAGCTAAACCTATTGACACTCATGGAAGTTTCTATTATTTAGTGGGCTTTAGATCAAGACCAAAATAATGAATATATTACAGACAGATAGCGGTGATAATCTTTTACTCTTGACCTGTTCTAGAAACTGGCTGTGGTGCTGTTTCAAAGCCAAGATTTACAAAATTTCAAGGATAAGTTCTCATCTAATTCCTTTATGGTAACACTTCAGTAACACTTTTTGACATCATATTCCTAGTTCTCACAACTCAGAAACAAATTTGCATCTTTGTGACCTAAGTTTGGCTTAAGGTCCTCTTCCATACACATTAATTTTAGAAAGTCATGACAAGCAGGATTTTTAATGAACTCTGAATCAGCCTTGAATTTCACTGAGGGATGCAGGAAAATTAGACCTATATTGTGTGAGGAACTAAGATAATCTTCCTGTCAGGCTTAGGTTTAAAAGGCTAGGTCTGTAGTAGACAGTTTGTAATGCTGTGTGGGATGCGATTGAATAGTTCTCTATTTTTACAGCATATCTGGAGTACAGACTGTTCAAATGGATACCAAAACTGTTGCTAGACCTTATTTCCTTGAATTTGCTTATGAGCTATACTGACTCACTGCTGTTGATCTAAGCTATGTTTTCTAGCCTACTTAGGCAGCTGTGGTTGCCAGTGGTTGTTCTAAAACTATACTTCTTAAATAAACCAGGCCTGAGTGGAGACTGCTTTTAGTGGTGCCATGGCAGTGTGGGCAGGAGCCTTGGGTTGCTTTTTTTGAAGTTTGGGGCAGAGCCTTAGGTAAATACCCTGTCTGTTGGTTTTATATGGCTTCTGCATCACGTGGGTCGGGCTTCCAAATTCCTTGTCCCAGAAGGAGATGCGGTACAGTGCAGGAAGTGGAAGACCATCAGTTACCTACTTTATTCCTAATATTTTCCAGTATCAGGGGTATTTGCTATGAATATATCATTATGCTTTTAGAAGCTGGATAGCTACTGTACTTTTTTTTTTTTAGCTAGAAAAGTATTGCACATTCTGCAAGGAAAAACTATTTTGTAGAGGTAATTGAGGTAATTCTAAGCATTGAATGCAACTCATAAGATGAGCAACGTGGTTTTGTGTGGTATGTCCCAGAAATGTCCAGGAAAATAGTCTGCTGCCCCCGTGGCAATGTCGTACTTCTGAGGGAAGCTAGAATGACCAGATTGGGACCTGTACTTTTATTTATCCACTGAACAGGTATGGGCAGTGGTATTGAAAGCTTTCCCTCATGTTTCTGCCTCGACTGTTGGTTAGCCGGTTAGTATTCTTGGGTTTTCTGATCCTGTAAGGGGAGGTGAGGGAAAAGACAATTATGCTAGTGACTTTAACAGTTGGTTTTAAAAGAGCAGTAGCCTGAGTCGGGTCATCAGAGAGACCTGGAGTGTAGAAAGTATACTGACAGCTCCTGGCTGCTGCTGTTTGTCCCTGTCCACCTCATACATGAAGCAGCTCATCGAACAGGTCGTTCTCACTTTGGATAAAACATACAGGTTGCCCAGAGAGGTGGTGGAGGCCCCATCCCTGGAGACATTCAAGGCCGGGCTTGATGAGGCTCTGAGCAGCCTGATCTAGTTGAAGATGTCCCTGCTTACTGCAGGGGGGTTGGACTAGGTGACCTTTAAAGGTCCCTTCCAACCCAACACATTCTATGATTCTATAGTTTTTAATTTTCCTTGTGTGTTTTCAATGAGCAGAGTCTGTAGAATTCTAAAAAATGGTGGGCAAACTCTTGATGAGGTTTGCCAACAGAATGCCGCCTTCTACTGTTTTTAACTTGCAACGTTAGTCTTTCTTCATAGGCAGGGTTTGCTGAGTTTATACAGATCAAGGAGGCTTACCAAGCTCAATCTGAAAAGACAATATTTTAAAACATGAGAGTAAATAGTAGAATTGAGTATTGTAAAGGTTTCACTCAATTCCCCAGCTAGCAAAAATGTTATGAGGTAGGTAAAATACCAGAATTCAGGGTGGGGGCAGCACATTCAGAGCAAGAGATGCTGGTAATTAGTTTCATAAGTGGAGATAAATATTGTACAGTAGACCAGATGCAGCTGGAAAATGGGTACAGAGCATGCTCAGAAAAACCAAAGGCAAAAGGCTAAAGATGTAAGTACTGGCTGCTGCAGTTTTTGTTGCTGTCGAGCACATTAATTCTCACTGGGTTGGAATATTAGAATCAGTGGACCAATTTCTAATTTCATGCTTATATTCATGCAAACCTCATGATCTTCAGAGGGATTGTACACACACAACAGCAATAAATTAATTAAAACCTGGAATATGAGCTGGAAATACTATATTATAGAATGATTAATGGCTTAATTTTTAATTTTGAGTTAATAAATAACTACGTTTTGTGAAATGGCTAACGTGCTTAGTGCACTTTGTGCATCTGTGTTTTTTAACCTGATTTCTTAATGAAATGAGGCTGATGCAGTCACGCTGTCTCTGTCATTCTCCCTTCTAATGGCTTTTGAACTTGGTGGCACATTTCAGTGGCATTTGACAGAGGGGTAGAAGTTTCAAAGCAGTTTAATCATTAGGACTTTCATGAACGTAGAAAACTGGGTAAAGAAAAAAGACTGTATTACTCCTTCTACTGAGAGGCACATAGTATCTTTTAGATACCAGAGAATCCATGTGAACGTGTAGCCTCAAGATGCAACTCTGTACCCAAGAAATCTGTAGAACATCTGCCTCCTTGCTTTACTTGAGAGATGTATAAGTAAGGGAGGGAGCCCAGAAGGTTGCAAAGCATTTAAGAACTTTCTCATCAGTGAAGATAAAGATCAATACTGCGGGGAGTGGTCTCTGACTTTATGAAAAGTCAAAGGGCCCTGGGAGATAAGGCACGGCATTAAAAGGCAATGGGAGCGTGCCGTTTGGTTTGAGCTGGGCTTTACGCTAGTGCTGCCCTGCAGCGTGGCTGTGAAAAGCAGGCACTCGATGAGGATGTGAAAGCAGGAAGAGTACTACAGTTGCCTGCGGTTCTCAGTGTGGCTGCACAGGCGGAAATGGAGGTTTTGTGGTGAAAGATCAATGTTGTGAAGTTACAGGGTGCTTTAGGAAAAGAAAGGAGAAAAAAAAGATTTTAGCCAGCCCGCTTTTGCATATGCATATGGTATGAGTATACTTTGAAAAAGAAAAAAATGAATAGTGCTGAGACTTGCTGTCTTAAGCTGGGGCAGATGTTTACTTTCGAGACACTTCATTTAGCTGATATTAATATATGTGGCAGATGAAGAAATATTGCTTCTCCTTATTCCAACAAATACTGATTTTTTCCCATCCTCTCCCCAGCCCGACTGTGGGATTCATCAAAACAGTTGCTGACCACGCTTTGTCTGTTGGCCTGTCTCTGAATTGCCTGGCTGCCCTACATGGGCAGGAATGCAGAAAAGTAAAAAATTCCTGCGTTAAGATTAACTTCTTATTATCTGAAAAGTCAAATAGAATCAAGTGTGAGGGACTGGCAAAAGGGACACTGGCAGGTTCTGTATCCAGCGTTAAAACTGGAAGGATCAGACAACAGACTAACCCATTTTTTTAAGTTGATCCCTGTCCATTTTGAGAGGAAGTACAAGTAAACCAGCTGTGCTTTACGGAGCAATTGGGCAAATGCTGCCCTTGTAAGGTGCCAGAGGGGAGCCAGCTATGCTCTGGCTGCAGTTCTCTTTGCCCTGTAGCAATACTGGTAAGACTTGTGGTCCCCAGATGCGCAGGGGCACAGTGAGCCCAGGTGCAGGCGCAGGGGCCAGCTGTGCCGTGTCCCCAGCCAGAGCTGTGCGGCTCTGGAGTCCTGCCAGCCCGAGACGGCGCCCAGTTAGCGGGACACGGCATCGGCGCACAAGTGATAAATCCTGTTTTCCACACGTAACGAAGCGGGAGAAGCAACATGCTGCAACGTCTCCAGCTTTCTGTCTGGTAAAAAGGGATGTGTCCTTCTGGGTCTGTAATACGGCAGCATCCTTAATGTAAGGGAGAAATACCATAGTGCTCGAGACTTTGCTTTAAGCAAAGAGGCCATGGAAATGGAGCCAAACCATTTTATTTGAGGATAATATTTGACATTTCTGTGCTTCCTTATGCCGTTTCTGCGCTTTGGGCCCTTGTCCAGAAGGGGCCAAGCTGCGCATTGAAAGGCAGTAAGTGCTAGGCTAATGAGTACAATAGACACAGTCATCAGCAAAGCTGCCCTCACGTTGCTGTATGGAAGGCAGGTAGGGATTCAGGAAATAGTTGTGTGGGGAGAGGGAGAAAGGGAAACTGTTCTTTTCAGTTTTGTTTGAGCTGGGTTTTGAGAGAGACCAGATGAAGAGAATTGACTGATCTTAGCAGTGAAGAACTTGGTGTTTAATGTTTGGTGGTACTTAATACAATGACTTAAAGAACTTGCCCGTGGGAAAGATAAATGAGCCCATTATTGTGTTAGGGAATCAAGCATCGAATACCATGGCTACCTCCCATACGTCTGAACACTGGTGCAGTGTTTTAGCTGTATGAGACAACTGTACCCTGCAACCCTTTGGGATGGGGAGAGGAAGGAGGGCTCCATTTATTCATTTTTAAACACAAGTCTCTGCTTCCCAACAGCTGTTCTTAAAGTAATTTACTAGTGGAAGAAATGTTCTTCCATTCTTACAGGAAAACAATGGAAGAATTTAGGTTATTCATCATAAGCTTCAATATCAGCTTATTCAACTTGCTTTGCTTTCCCTGGTAGGCACAATAGCAGCTGTATTGAAACAGACTTTTTTTCCTCTGTAGTGTGCTTCTGAAGTAGGTAAATTACTAATGATGCAAATACATTTTAATTGTGCAAAAGCTAGACACTCTGTGTCTTGAAAGGCAGTACCTGATTTGTAGAAGAGTTGGTAGAAAACAAGCTTTCATAAGTAAAATTACTGTGGAGTTTTATAAATAGCACCGTACTGTAAGCAAGTGGCAAATGAAAATGGTTTGGTTGCTCACAGCTGGCAGGTACTTTATTTTTGGGCATTGGGAACTTCTGCATCACCTTCATGTGCTTGCCTTGTCAGAAGTATTTGTTACCATCTGCTGGTTGGTCTGGTCATTTGCAGTACTTATAAAAGCTGAGCATATATATTGTCAGCAAGCTTTGGCTCTGGCAGAAAATCAGGGTCATGCTTTTAGTTTTTGGGTGAGATGTTGTGGCTGTGTTTTGACAGCTTGGTTGGCCTAGTTGGAGGGCGTCTCGTACCCAACAGGTCAAAAAGGCCTGTGCCAGATAATGCAGGGTTTGGAATAAACTCCGTCTGGTGGCTTGGTAAGTGCTTAGAATTAAGTGCTCTGACTAACTCAGTGGAATCAAGATCCTGCACCAACGCCATTTCCAGATCAAGTTTGTACTGCTACATAGCCTAAGGTTTTTCTACTATTTTACTATTTTCCCCACACTAACAGGTATATTTGATCATGGAACTCTGGCTTGACAAAGTGAGAAGTTATTAAACTTGCTCCAGCATAGGTTTTGGTTGTGGGATAACCTAGTTTCCATTTCCATGGCTTAGCGTTTGCCAGACTGAAGGTCTGTGTGACCAGCCCTGCTCTCTTCATCCTGAAATCCACTGCAGGACGAAGAGCCTGCTCCCCAGATGGACGGTTGGACTATTCTAGTCCAAGCAAATGTGTAACAAAGTCTCCGTAGCCCCCGGCAGCCCTCACTGGGTGCTTGTTTGGGAGAAGTGTGTACAGAGCGGTGGCTTTGAAGGCATGGGTTGGTTTACGCAGCTCCAGAGGCTGGGCATGCCATTTATTGGGTGCGGGGGGCTCAGGCTTCTGTTGCGGCTCAGGGACAGCAGCCCCTGAAGGTACGTCAGTCACGGTGCAGCTTGTTTACAGATCGGGGCTCGACTGCTTCACTTGTGAGTGCGGGGCTCTCTGCGTTCCTCCCAGCATTAAGTCCAGTTGTATGATCTTTGTTTGAAAAGAGGTGCGAGATTCATTTTCAGCAAGCAATAATCTTCGTAGTGGGCTGTAAATTGTAAATAATGATTCCTTCCTATTTTTGGAACTGATTTGCACCATCGACTGTTTTTTGTGTGAAGATCTGAATGAGGCAGGCTTGGAGAGCAGAGTGTTTATTGGATTGGGTTCCTGTTGATGAAGTTGCATGGACTGTTTCAGGTTCTTGCTTTGCCCTTCCTCAGGGCTTGTAAATCCAGTCTCCGTTTGACTCTCTTCTTTCTCTTTCAGGACAATTATTCTGAGTGACGGCCCTTGCACGCGCTTCTGAGTGGTTATCATGGGCTTCATTGCCTTTCTGAAGACCCAGTTCATCGTTCACCTTCTCATTGGGTTCGTCTTTGTTGTGAGTGGACTGATCATTAACTTCATTCAACTATGCACGCTAGTCCTCTGGCCCATAAACAAGCAGTTTTATCGCCGAGTAAACTGTCGCCTTGCCTATTCACTTTGGAGCCGTGAGTATGCTTAAAGGGGATGTGAGGGCTGGGGGTGGGGAGGGGAGTGTTTTGTGTTTCTCTTTTTGTTAATTAAAGAAAATATATATATATACACACGCATATATGTATACGCACACAGACATGAGAGAGAGAAGTGATAAGTTAGACATAGAGCAGTTCAAAGCTTTTCTGAAATATTGGGAGAACATACAAAAGTCAAGGGACTGATACGTACTGTCACTCTGTTATTCAAAAAAAGTGAGAAGTAAAGCTCCTCCCACCCACCTCCCCACCCTATCTTGACTGGTAGGTATTGCTGACTGTCTCAATACCACCTTCATCCAGCATCAGAGCCTGTACTAAGTGATGGGGAAGGGGGAATTCACAGAGACCGCTTCAGGTAGTCAGCATACATGCGATATTGACCACTTACTTAGGAGCCCGAGTTGACTATGTGATCTGCAGAGAGATGCCTGTCTTTAAAGCGCCTAGTGTAGGTGACACTATAGCTGAACTGTGTGACAACTTCAGAGTCCTCTTACACCCCGCAGTGTCCATCTGTGACGCCAGTGTCTCCTCTTGTGAGCAATTTGTCACTCTCTTCTTCTCCTGCCCATGGGATGGCATTAGAGTGAGTGCAGCTGCGTTGCTCTCCTCTTTCAGACCTTTGCAGAACTTCCTCCCTGTGCGTGGCTTTTTCTTTTTCTTCTCATACAGCCTAACAGGGGATTAGATTTCTGAAATCAATGTTTAGAAGGCTCCTTAGTCCAAATGTCACCTCCTGTTTCAGCAGTGAATCATCTAATTTGTTTCCATTCTCTATCCCCCTGCAGTATGCATGGCCACTTACCTTAGTGCTCAGCTCAGCATCCAACTCCCACTTCGGGTAAAATGAGTCACCTAAATGAGTACTTAGAGTTGAGCGGTCCACTGACAGGCACCCACATTTCTTAAATCATCGATGTGAAGTACTACCAACAGAAACTCTCCGAAGTGTCTAGTTTGGTTTCTTTTTAAGCTTCTTGTCCTTTCTGTGCTTTTTGTTCTGCCTATTGAGAATGTTGTCTGTGAAGCACAGGAGAAAGGAAATTAAAGAGAGAGTGGCAGGCAAACTGTCAGGAGAAAAGGTATTGTAATGGAAGACCTTACAGGTAGAAACTTCAAAATTAGCTTAGTTGGAGCGGAGTGAGAGTATATGGGAAATTAATTTTTTTTTTTTTTTATTTGCTTGTTTGAATTTCTTAATGTGCTTTTAATAATCTAGAGCCTGATCTCATCCTGAAAACTATTGTTGCAGTAATAGTCTGGCTTTTCTGAGGATATGAGCTGCTTGTGCCTGTAAGGCTTGTAGGTTCAGACCCTTGCTTTCTACAAGTTAGCGTTGTGCATGGAAAAATCACATCTTAAATGCTGTTATCTTCTATTTTGTATACGCTGGAAATAACCTACACTATTGTTCAAAAAGGTTTGGAGAAGCTGAGTAGATAATTGGGTTGTACCTAGGATAACCCCTCATGTATAGCCTAATATAAATTAAATGATTGAGAAATTAAACTATGAAAATTAATGTAAATGTTATGTGGGATTGCAGAGTGCCGATGGCCTGTAATGGAAGAGCTGACAGAATATGCACTTCAATTCTGATTTATAACAAATTAAGTAAGCCGTGTAAATGCAGCAGTTCAAATGTTGCCATTCATAATGAAATATATTTCATTATGTGGAAGCCTTTTGGCAACCGGTAGGTTGGTGTTCTGTTCTGGATGCTATGTCTTGCTCGCTTACTCCAAGCTTTTTAGTTTTAAGCTGAGGGCGTTCATCAGAGCTGTCTGTAACAGAAGCTGCTCTGCCCATCCGGCAGAGGATCGGTGTGCAGGGGTAGATACACAGCTGATTGTGTATCCGGTTATGTACTCCAGCCTGCTGAAAACCAGGCTCTATTCTTACTCTGTCTCTTCTCAAATACGTAAAGCACAGCTTCAGAAGGGGAAGGAGATAGACTCTATCCAGTGTTCGTGGCAGACGTTTGGGGAAAAAATGTCTGTTGGGCTCTGGCCTCAATGTAAACCCTTTGCAGCGCATGTAATTCATGACGGGTAGTCTGTACTTCAAGCTCTCTTTCCTACATCAGCTCCTTTCAGATGACTCATGCCTTTGGAGAGCTCAGCACATTTGGTTTAGTCCGGTTGCAAAAATAATCTCTCAAATGTTAGTACTTTAAACTGAGAGGTGCGCTAGGCCTCTTGTTTGCTTTGTCTCGGGGTGGCTTGCAAGGCCATAAACCCGCCTGCCTTGGTGTGTGGGAACCCCGGCTGCAGGGAGGGGGTTTGTTGCAGAGAGGTGTTGCTTGTCCTCTCCAGGAAGTATCCCAAGTACCACAAGTATTACCATCCCTTCATTCAGAAGGATGGGTTTGCTGTAGCATCGGCAGGATTGGTGCCACGCAAAATAGCTGTAACCCACACACCAAACAAAAGGAAATGAGCCCACTCCCGGTTATAATTACATCATTTATCAGTACGCCTGTAAAGGACAATCTGTTTCCTCATACTAATTCTCCGGCTCATCAACCCTCCTCTCTCAGTATGAACTCTGGCAAATCTCTCAGCAAAGCGTCCCCCACTATTTTAGAGTGAATGGTAGAAGAAAAGCTCTGCAGAAAATCATCCACACCTACCTCTGTGGATTTTTTTTTTCTGATTTTGAAGAAGAAACGCACCCATTTTATTTTATTTTTGGTAAGAAAATGCAGCAACTGTAGCAGGTACTGGAGATGTTCCTCCTTAGAACATAGACAGCAATGGAAAGGGAAAATCACTCGGAGTACTACACTGTTTGGTACCACTGCTCCATTTTCCTGGCCACCTGCTTGGAAGAGCATAGCTTTCAACTGAGGACACACTTGCTGTCCTCTTTCCCCTTTTACTGAGCCAGGATAACCAGAGCAAGAAAGGTAAGTGATCACGTCCTTTGCAAAGGAGACAAAGCTGGAAAGCAATGATAGAAACCTCTAGTTGGTATAAAGTATTATTCTGTCTTTCCTCTGCTGTATTTCCAGTTTACCAGGGTTACGCTCTCTTCATCAGCAAGTTGCATAACTATGTCGTGAGTGAGTCTTGAAAATGATACAGGGGAATAACGTGGTGGATAAGTGGTCACGTGGGCAACATACATGAAAAAACTACTGCTGGAGAAGCTATGAATCTTGAGCAGACCAGGATTGGTTTTCCCTATCATTCACTCAAATACTGTGTTTGCCTTCTCTCTGATGGGTTCCAAAATTGGACCCACTCTTATTTAGCAGTATGCACAGATTACCCTGTCGTGATACTGCTGATCAGAAGCCCTTGTGCAGGAAGGTGCTGCTCCATTTTGTAAAACCAGGGCCTCTCGATGGAAAGCTGAAATACTGCGTGGCAGAACCTGATGTAGTGAACCGAGGGGTTGCCTTCCAGTTTTGTCGTAGTATTGTGGGAAGAGTTGAACTTTTTAACTCCCATATTTGTGCAACCAAATTTTGATTGCATCCATATCTCATTGAAATGAGAAAATATCAAGGACTACAGTTTGCATGGAAGCAAATCTTCCTACTGGGAGGATGAACTATTCTCGTACTTTCTATAGTTGTCCCATGATACAAGCAATGCCTTCCGTCTGCCTGGTTGTACTGAAATGAGAGAAATAGGCTAACCATAGCAACTACATTCAGTGCGTGCTGAATTTAAGTGGAAAGGTTTTTATAAGATGAAAAAAGGGGAGGTGGAAAATAAGAAGAGTGGGTGATGAAGGAAATGTTCAGGGTGGAGTAAGAGAGATGCTGGGATATTGGAAAGCTGGAGAAGACAGACAAGAAAGGGCTCATTCTTTCTTTTGCAGTAAAAGAAAGACACAATTTACCATTCCTGGCTTTGCCCAGGTATTTTGATAAACTGGCTCGATCTTGTGGTGCTTTTGACTCTGTGTTGATGACCATGATACAGAACGATTAGAGTTCTGTGTTGTCATATTAAAATCTATTGCAGAAGATCTGTGGCACTGTGTCCCTTTAAAAGCCCTTTATTGGTCCGTTTACCTCCATAAAGCTTGTTTCATGTTGAGTAAAAGCATTAGGCTGCATCTATGCATAATTTGTATTCCACCTGGGAGAAACTGTACTCATTTAGTGGAGCAATCAACGGCTCAACTGTTTTCAGGCACAAAGTTTTGGGGTTTCTTTCAGTGATCATGAAATTTCACATTCATAATATAACGCCCAAACTTGTTGACTGTTAAGAGCGTGTTAAATTGTCTATAATGCATGTATCCAGTGTGCTAAATACTGCTTGAGGATGGTGATGTTATTTGGTCTATACCTGACTAAGCTCTCATTTCATCTCTAGTGGGTTGGATTGAAAAGGCGACAGTGTCATTTGGAGTAAGAAGAGAGTAAGCACTGAGTGGGGCTGGAGATGAAACACTAAATGCTTTTTGCAAAGCGGCACCCCTAACTCCTCTCTCCATCATGTTTGTCAGAGTTGGTAATGCTGCTGGAATGGTGGTCAGGCACAGAGTGCACCTTGTTCTCCGACGAGGCCACGGTGAACACCTTTGGGAAAGAACACGTCATCATCATCTTGAATCACAACTTTGAAATTGACTTCTTGTGTGGCTGGACTATGACAGAGCGCTTCGGAGTGCTAGGGGTACGTGAGGCCGTGAGCTTTCCCTTCATCTGGAGGACTATAGGTCTATTTAAAACCCATGCACATACAGTTTCTTTGCATTTGAGTTTCTGTCACCTCTTTGTCACCTTAACTTTAATGTCTTTGTTTGATCTCATTGTACAAATCAGAAAATGACATTTTTGGATTGTTATTTTTGTTTTTCTCCAAGAGTTCCAAAGTTCTTGCTAAGAGAGAGCTACTATATGTGCCCCTAATTGGCTGGACGTGGTACTTCCTTGAGATTGTTTTCTGCAAAAGGAAATGGGAAGAAGATAGAGATACAGTTATTGAAGGATTAAAACGTTTGGCTGATTATCCTGAATATATGTGGGTAAGTACCAAGTTCCCTCTCTAGTATTGACTGCTAGAAGTGAAATGGTGACGGAGATACTCACATGATACTGTGGCCTTATATACCAGGAAAAGGTCTGCTCATCTTCCAGTGTTGTCAAGGAAAATCTGTGCTCTGTTTCAGGAGGTCTTTTCAGGTGCGTTGTTAAAGTGTTGCTCTGTTTGCCTGTTGGTAAGGGAATTCATTTGGGAAACAGTTCAGAAGCTTGCATAGGTAATTAGAAGCTTGATGATAACTTATAAATCGGGTTTGTATAATACTTGTTAATTTTGTCTGATGTTATTTTTACCTTTAAAAAAAAATAACAGCCTATATTCAACTGCTAAATCTATATAACCCTAAGCTACATTTTCTGAGGTAGGCTAAAAAGACACATACACAAAAAAGTCTTTTCTGGAGAAGTGAGTGAATTGGGGTGCGGAGATGCACAGACCATGAACTTTGATAGGAATTTCTTGTTAGTATGTTCATTGATCTGTGAAATGACAGGTTTCCCAAAAAGTCTCTAAGAGAATATATGGTAAGCTTACATCTGCTTTTGCAATTATGCTTTTCCTTTTTATTTTGACATTATTTGAAGTCAAGGGTGAAACATCTATGTTTCATTATGGGCAATGTTGTTAGATTTTACTGCAGCAACACAGCGGTATAATCAACCTATTAAGCTGCTTTTAGTATTGAATGCAAACGTTTTGATAAATTTACTGGTTTGCTTTTATTGTAGCACATGCAATTTGGCTCATAAAGCATTTTAAGAGGCTTTTTGTGCATTTTAAGTGATTTTTCAATATTATCCAGTATAGCTTGTTAAAATGAATAGTGAAATAGTAAGCCTTAACTAGCACATTGTGAATGCATCATTTGTGATTTTCTGTCATTACAAAGATATAAAAAATAAGAATCTGGAGAATGTGTTTTAAACTACTTAATTGATTGAATATATGGATATGAACTACATTTAAAATATCCTCCTGATTAGTGTGGGGAAAAAAAAATAAGAAAAAACCCTACCAATTAAAAAAATCTCAAGACTGTACTCCAGTTGCAAATCTATACATTTTAAGGATTCTACAATTGAGAAGCAAGGACTAGTCTCTAGGGAAAACAACTAGAAAATATAAATGCAAAGTGCAGTTAGCATTGATTATTTAAATCAAGACTTCCTGCTTGGTAATTTAAATGATGATTAAAATTGACTTGAGTAAATCAGTTTCCTAATTTTTGTGCATTGTAAGTGCCACAATTAGGGCTGTCTGCGCAACCTTCCTTCGTGAGGTCTTTCTCACATGTGCACTGCAACGCAGTCTGCACCTCCCTCGCATACTTGGTCCAGAAGGATCACTGGGCCATTGACTAGAAGAGGGTGAGAATTTGGTATAGAGGAAAGAGCTTGCGTTGCAGACTGGGGCTGAGATTGCGGTGTTACACGCTGAACCTTGTGCTGTCCTCACCATTTGGTGGTGGTTGGTCAGATTGTCATAATGGATGTGCCCTCAATGGCCAAACGAAGATTGCAGCACTGTCGCCTGTTCTCCCACTGGCAGGTCTAACTCTCGTGTCTGTGGCTTTGCGATTTTAACATTCATTTTGACTTACCTTCTGTGGCGCACAGTATGTGAATACACTACAGATTAAAAAAGTCAAGCAACCACAGTACTGACAAACAACAGATACGTGGTGATGCATTCGACAAGTCTTTCTTTTGAATTGCAATGTTACAGCATTGCATGATAGTGCTGTGAGAGCGTAGTAGCAACCTGCCCTTCTCCTCCTCCATCACTTGCCAGGGATGCAAAGGTTTGTGCGTTCCTATGCAGCAATGTTTGCTATTGCTGGTGCAATGGGAATGATGTCCACCTTTCAAAAAAGCCAGGGATAAACAGAAATTCATCTGGGGCCCTTAGAAGGGCTTTGTCTACGCCTGGCTTTGCATTGCTTCTGGTCTCTCTCTCTCAATTAGAGCAGAGGTAATATAGAAGCTGGAGAAGGACAGGTCGATCTTCTGTGCTGCTTGAAGTCAGCATGGGAGGATTCAAGTCTTCAGTAGTCACTTAGAACATCACAGTCAGATAGATGCCTTACAAGATAAACAAGGTACGGGTTTTAGGGAAAGGCACCATTTTTTATGAACACAAATGATACAAATAAAATAAAAAAAATCGGAAAAGCTCTCAGACAAACAAGTTTGTCTTCAGATGAGTAGTTCTGGTTCTACAGTACACATTTTAAATGAGGTAGCTAGTGATTAATATGTATTTTTTCCTAAAGTGATCATGTACTGGTATTTGGGTTGCTTTTTCTGATTTGTAGATCAGTACACCATTAGTGAGCCAAAGCCTTCAGAGATTTTTATTTTTTTAAGTTAATGTTTCAGTTATAGCCACTTAGACATTTTGTCACTTTAAATTTGGTACCGGTGTTGTTAAATATAATTGTAAATGAGTTGTGGTGGTGCTTATGCCTAATACTTGGTGATCAAGTGAGACAGTTGAAGTGTGTGCACACGCATGGATGTATGTTTATGTTACACAAATTTTCGTTATTCTGCTTGGTTTCTTTTGATCTCAAGATGTGCTTGGTTTTGCCTTTTGTCTCGTTGTACTAGTTTCTCCTGTACTGTGAAGGAACTCGTTTTACAGAGACCAAGCATCGTATCAGTATGGAGGTAGCTGAATCCAAGGGATTGCCTAAACTGAAATACCACCTGTTGCCCAGAACCAAAGGTTTCACCACTGCTGTCCAGTGTCTCAGGGGAACAGGTACTGGCAACTACTGCTTGTTCTTTGCATTAATTGTGTTGTTTAGTATACTTGTGTGTAGCACAGTGTAGTATACACTATTGTTCATTACGTCCATTACAATTAGTGAGTTGGCAGGAATAAGCATTTAGCACATCAGCCGTTAATTTGTGCCATGTAACTCTCAGATATCAGTCTTAAAAAATAATAAACCTTTCATGTATGTCATTGTTGCTTAGTTCATGAAGTTGTTTTGTGTTTTGATAACACATATACTGTAGATGGGAATGTCAAGGTGGCTAATAGAGATAAATACAAGATGTAAACACAAAGTGGTGAAGGACTCTGCTACCTGATGTCATTAATGCAAGGCTCGCACAAGGCCCTGTTGGTGTCTAATGTAAGGATGCTGGCGACGTGGTTGCTAGAATTGCTGATTTAACAGCCATATTTTCTTTTTTGTAACAGTTTCAGCAGTGTATGATGTAACACTAAATTTCAGAGGAAACAAGAACCCGTCTTTATTAGGAATTCTTTATGGAAAGAAATATGAAGCAGATATGTGTGTAAGGTGAGCATATAATGATGGAGGTGAGCCCTAAGATGCATGCTTTGGCATGTTGAAGTGTATTCAGATTTTACAGGGTAATGTCCTTTGCTTTAGCCCCCTTTTCCTTGTCCTTCAAGCTTCCCTGCAGGCTACAAAGACCTCTGCATTTCCCCCTTGCTTTAGTTCGCTTCCATGTGTGAGATTCCATGATATCACCCAGCAAGTCAGAGCTCTGAGCAGACTGTAAGCCTGGGTACGACCACATTGTCGCTACAGGGTTTCCCCAAGTTTTGTGCAGTGAGGGCACTAGTCCGCATTTTTCCTTTCTCTGATGGGAACAGAAAACCACCCGTTCTGCTCTTTTCCTGGTCTCCTGTGAGCATATGCATAGTATAAATAGCCTGTCCAACGTCAGTAGTCTCTTGTAGTAAAGCTCTTTACTGTGCCAGTTTCCCTCCTTCTCTCACATGGTTTGATTAGCAGATTAGAAGTTAAATAGTGCTGCTGAAATTCAGACATTGTATGAATGGGGTGGTACATTCCTCACATTCCTCATTACTCTTTTACCTCAAAGAGTAACTGCTAACACCTAACTCCATACAGCACGTGCAAGCACACACACGTTTTTCTCTTCGTTGCTTTCTCCTTGTTGTCTTCTGCTTTTAAGGCTTCCTTGTGATCATAAGAACTACCTACCCTTCCCTGTTGAATTTCTTCTTTTTCCCTTTTAATATTTGCACCTCACCAATGACCTGGTTGTTCTTTCCACAGTTCTTTTGACAGTTCACTTCTCCTTCTCTGGGGACTTCACCCACACCATCCACACTGTGGAAAACATTGCTACATTCTGGTGATGAGGTTGATGTTTGGTATTTAAAAGAAAAAAGGAAAAAAAAAAAAGCCTTACTACCCCCACTCCTTTCCCCTGTGGCCATGGGTCCGCACTGCAGATGTGTGGTACTGGCTCTATACGTTGTCCTTCTACAGGGCAGATGTGTCTTGCCAGAGCCTCCAAGGGTGAAAGACTTTGTAGGGAATCACACTGATGGCAGCAACAGTTTTGTGGAACAAATGCAGCCTCAAGGGAGGGGAGAGTGCTGCAGCCCTAGTGGGGAAGGGAAGGACACGTGTTCCAGTTGTGCAACTTCCACAACATTTTAGTTTTTCAATTAGAAAGAAGGCCGCAAAAGTCTGGGGGAGAGGTGGTGTCACTCATTTGTAAGGGGTTTCATTTTGGCTATTTACACTTGCCAGACATATTCCTGATGAGGAAAGTGAGCAGACAACTTACAGCTAGCAAAACAACTGGTCAGGTGGCTGCCACCTGTAATTCCATACTGATGGCAGATGCACGTAGCACGTCTAGCTAGATCTGGGGTACACATCCATGGATGTACATCTCTATAATTAGACATTGAAGGGCAGCTGCATTCAGTTAAATATCCTATGGCTTGCTAATGCAGATGCAAGTTGGTCTTATTTATTGGTGAGGTAGCAGGAGGAAAGAAGAGAAATGTAGTTTTCGATAGTCGTTAGAAAAGGTTTGGGTTCATAAAATTCTGTTGAGGATGATGTTGCCAGGTAAAATTACTAATTGTACCCTATTACAGAAGCTAATGACTTTGTTCAGATAATTTTGATTTAAAATATGTTTGTGGACTGAATCGGCAATCTCAAGCTGATTGAAGCTTTTTGTCTATTTTGGAGAGGAAGCTGAAAATTGAACGTGTCCTTAATGTGCCAGCAGGCTTTGCTTAGCTCAGAGAAAGGAAGAATGTAAGCTTTTGTTCTTCATACATGCATATGCAGTTACCTGTGCAGAGGTAAGAAGCTTAGCTCTCTGCAGAGGATCCAGTCTTCCTCCTGACTGGCTCTGGAGAAAATAATCAGCTAAATTACCAAATGTTATTTATTGCTGTGAGTACCCTCTAGTGGTGATAGCAATACAGCAACAAATTTACCAGGGAGCTTTCAGCAAATGACTTTTTACTGAGCTTTTATTGAGCATTGTTTATATTAATTGAGCAGCTTCTCCTGTTAGAGCTAATGAAAGTAAATCTGTAAAATCCGGCGTTCAATTCATTTATGGGATGCAGAAATTATTAGAAATGTATTAGAATGTCTTCCCTCTGCTGCTGCAGACTTGAAGGCTTTAGTTCATACTGCAGAAATATATTCCCTGGTTGAACAGCAGCAAGTAAGTTGTATCTGGGATCACTGAGTCTAGAGCCCTCCCAGAGGTCACTCTTCTGCTCTTATTGCCCTGCTATAAGAGGGCCCTGATACAGTCCAAACGGTGCCAAAATATGGTCAAGCTGAGGGTAAGGTGTGTGTGCCTGCCCTCTACAGACCGAGCAACTTTCTGAATTGATCCAGGACTGAGATGTGTGCCGGTGAGAAAAGACATGATACATTTGTGAGCGTGTTAGTGGCCTATCTTGGAAAATAAAAGAATGCAGGAAAATGGTTGGCTCTTCACCACTAAAAAGAGGCTCTTAAAAGGTGCCCCTTCTCGGTGAGGTCAGGTCAGTACCTGGAGCTGGGTGTAATTTTTGCATGCACCCAGAACTGCATGCCTCAGTCTGTAGGGCTGGAGAGGCAAGGAGAGAGAAGTGCAGTTGCTGTAGAAGATGCTTTCCTTAGAGCTGGTATGAAGTGAATTTTTAACCACCCCTCCCATTCCTTCCAAAATGGGGTTTTCACTAACAAAATGTAACAAACAATTATCCTGGGGTTTGCCGCTTGCTTGTGCTTTCCCAGCTCTGGGTGCTTCAGTCTGAGCTCACTGGGAATAAACCAGTGAGGTTCTGGTGAAGGAAGAGCAGTGTTTGAATGGGATATGCTTGTTCTACTAATGTGCTCTGAAATTGATAGGAGCTTGTACAGTTTATTTTGTCTCAGGAATCTGAGTTTTAGGTGGAAAATCAGGTGTTGCTTAAGTCCCAGTTCTCTGCATTTCAGACCTCTGCCATCGATGACAGTATTATCTGTTGCTTATGCCCTTCACTGAATAGAAGATCTTCCCTAGTAAAGGTCTGAAGTCAAATACCTGGATTTTCCCTTAACTCTTCTTTTTTTTTTTTTCCTTTCTTAATGTTTCTACTAAACTAGGAGATTTCCTCTGGAAGATATCCCTCAAGATGAAAAAGAAGCTGCAAACTGGCTTCATAAGCTTTACCAGGAAAAGGTAAACAGCTTTGCTTTCTTTTCTCTCTCTTGGGACTTTCACAGTGGTAGTGTATTAAGGCACTGAGTAATACACACTATTCCACTGGATGGAGAGAAGAGATGGAAATATTATGTATTATTTGGCAGCCATCCCTCTAACCACTGGAAAGAGCGGTACAGAAGAGCTCCTTGGCCACAGTGGGCTGGTGAGTGAATAGATCTCAAATTGCTGAGAAACACAATGGGATTCAGAGGTATATCTGAGTTGCAGAAGACTAATAGCAATCCACTGTCTCGTTATATTCTTCATCTCTTGGGTCTCTCATACATTTCTAAAAGCTCCATTTTCCCTGTGGGTGTCTTTAGGCACTCAAGAAGAGGGGTAACTGTATGTCAGGGACAGCCGGTCCAGCTCTTAGCTGCAATTGTCCTTTGCTTTCATGTTTCTTCCACTGTCACTTTCCTTCTGCCTCCTGGTAATACCTTTGCAGTGGTGTGTGACAGTCGCTGGGATCTGCTGCCAGGGGCTGATGTAGCACATGGTCAGCATGTCTTCAAACGGCTCAAAGCTTTTTCTCGTGTATTGTATTTTGTTTTTACCTTAGGTGGTTAATTTCTTCACCACAGATTTAACAGTTCTGTTGGGAGGAGGAGAGAACTGTAATTAATGTTGCTCAGACCTAATTGGTGGATTGCTGAACTTGAAATGTGTATCTTGATTTTTGTGTTGCTTATCTTTGTGGCAAAACAGAGGAGCACAGAAACTCTTAACTGTCTTGGGCTTTCTTCTGCTATGCTGACCTGTGCTGCAGCATTTCCAAGGTTATGCTTAGCCTGTAGGTAGGCAGCAGATCGTTGAGTTTCATTTTGTTCATTTTAACCTAATTTGTTTGAATACCTAAGCTCTAATTCAATTAAGGGGAGAGAAGTTATTTTACAAAGAACAGTAGCTATCATCATCTTCTCCCAGTGCCTCCCATTAGCAGGTGTATCAAACTAGCTTGTTGGGTCAGTTAGCATAATATGGGATTAGAGAGCTTTAAAAAAAACCCAGCAACAACAAAAAACAAAAACAAAAAATCCCACCAAAACAACAAACAATCCCAAATAAAATTTGGGATCCTTGAATCCTGTCTCCTGCTATCGGGGACATGCTATCATGTAATTCCCTTGTGAAAAGGCTCGTGGATGTAAGAATTCCTTCTGATGTTGCCTGGCTGGAGGAGCAGACATTAAGGTGTATGTTCCCAGTGTGGTCTCTCTCTGCTTGGCTCCTGCTTTGTTAAACAGTAAATGCAGAGCTAAGCAGATGGAACACAGAGCATTCGTTCCGCTTGGTGCCGTTCCCTGGGCAGAATGCTCAGCTTTGCCTGCAGATGGAGGGCTTGGTGTTCCTTGCTGGTGGCGGCCGCACCTCTGTTCAACTTTTGGTGTGAGGTGTTGCCGGGGAGGTATTACTTATATATGTGGGTATTTATATATTGATCTTATAGTGTGTCCTGGTTTGAGGTGGAACAGAACCAATTTTCTGTTCGGTAGTTTTACTTTTCAGTTAAGTCTCTTTAACTAAGTGAAATTAACGGCATATTTTTCAGGCAGTGTCTGCTTACAGAATGATAAGGTCTGATGCTTATAGTTAATACCAAAGAATGGTACGTAGAGAGGCTTTTGCTTATACTCATTGCTATAACGACCAGGGTCGGCTAACTTTTTTGTGTGCCACATTGGAGGGTTGGAAGCAGACCTCCTGTAAAGGGGTCACAGCTGTGGGGAGGAGTGGACACAACAGGTGACCCAAAACTGACCCACGGGATATTCCATCCCATCTGCCTCGTGCTCAGTATAAAAGCTGAGGGATCAAAGGGACCAGCCTCTTTTCTTCAATGGCTGGCATCTGGGGAGGACTCTGTCTGTTCGTCTGCCTTTGATCCCGATCTGTGCATTCCTGAATCCAGTTCCCGTCTGTCGCTGAGTCCAGTCCTGGACTTTCCCAGTGCCTGCTGGTGATGTGGTTGTCATCCTAGGAGCTCGGTATTGGTTTTGTATATATTGTATATATCTCATTATTTTCTTATTAATATTACAGTCTTTTTATTATTAATATTTCATTAAAGTAGTTCTAATTTCTTTTCAACCCATAAGTCTCTCTCCCTTCTCTTCTGGGAAGGGACAGAGATTAAAAGAGAGCATCTGTCATTTGTTTGGTGGCCAGCCCAGCATAAACCACGACATGGTGTTAGCAATATGTTGTAAGTGGAATCCTTAAACTGCTCTTCCTGCACAGAGGGTATGTCCTCAAAAGGCTGTCTTATTGGCAAGGAACGCCTTGTGCTTCTCAGCCCTTTATAAGGGAAGCTGAAAGAAAAACAGCTTAACTGGGGAAAAATAAGAAGTAGCCAAACTTGAGCCATCCTTGGTAATGGCTTGGAAACCTTACAAAACATCCTTATAAACTGAGGGAAGACTGTAGACATGCTGCTCCTTTGAGTCATGTGTTTCATGATTGCATCTTTCAGCAGGCTGAGATCAGGATACTACTACTCTTTTGAAGTCCTGGGCTTATAGCTAGCACGTGTCTCTGCTGATTAGCTTGTGCTTTGCCTTCCTCTTCTGGCTGTATATACAGCTTTTTCCTACTGTCCTTTGCTAAACCATGCTGACCTTACTGGAAGTGAAAACGGGAAGAAAAAGAATAGAGGCAGGTAGTGCCTGAATTGGCCTCTGGCCTTGACGCTGCCCTAAATTCCTAAGCAATTAAGAGAAGAGATGAAGGTATTTGGCGGTGGAGAGGCTGATACAGTTTCACTTTCTGATGGTGGCCAAGATTGCCTTCAAAGGGTTAATATGGTCGCCTTGGCAGTCAACAGAAATGCCCAAACACATGACAGCAGATGGAAGTGGATGCTGTGAACTCTTGATAGGTGTTTACTACAGATGCTGTCCTTGACGTTGTCCTGGAGTTGACTATTCTTGGATTGCTTGGTGCAAACATTATGAACATGTTTTCTTCTATTTTCTTTTTCTCCCAGGATGCTTTGCAAGAGATGTATAATCAGGAAGGCATATTTCCTGGGCAGCAGTTTAAACCTCCTAGGAGACCATGGACTCTCCTAAACTTTCTTTTTTGGGCCACAGTTCTCCTCTCTCCTCTCTTCACATTTGGCTTTGGAGTTTTTGCAAGTGGATCACCTCTCCTTATCCTTGCATTCCTGGGACTTGTTGGAGCAGGTAATAAAAACAGAGAAGATGCTATACCCAAAGTGACATGTAACAGGATCCATTACCTCCAATAAGTTCTGTATGTTAATTAATTAATACAAATGGGGCTTGCAGAAGAGTACTTGAAGCTTACTTGTAGTCTTTATGTTGTATAGCATTTTTATTATTTCAAGCGCTTTAATGCAGACAGGCTTGCTTTCGTATCTTAGGCAGTATCTATAGCAATCAGTAGCAAGTGAGTCTTGTAGCCCATTATTATGGTGCCTGAAGGAGAAAGTACTTTTACTGCGCACTTTATCTGTGAATTAAAAACAAACCAACAAACAAAAAACCAAAACCAGCAAACAAAATACACAAATCCCAAACCCCTAACCTTCCCCCTTCAAACAAAAAACCCTAAAAAAACCCCCACAACCCAAAAACCAAATGGGGGGAGTGGGGTAGATATGCTTCGGTGTGCATACTACCTGTCCTGTTAATCAACATAGAAGCATTAATTATATTTTTAAATCTGGATTGTCCTGCTCTGTTAGTGACATCTGACCTGTGATCCATGTGCCTCATGCCTCATGCTTGGTCTATACTCAATATATAAAATATAGTCTATAGCCTCACTGTTGGTCTATAGTCAGTACTGTCTTCAGGACTGGGTTAACTCTTGTTGGTTCTGCTTGTTTACATGTGTTTACATGTAACTTCCTAAATCCTTGAACTGGTTTTAATATGCCTCCCATTTCTCTGTTATATTTTAAAGCTTCCTTTGGAGTTCGTAGACTGATAGGAGTAACTGAAATAGAAAAAGGCTCCAGCTATGGCAACCAAGAATTCAAGAAAAAGGAATAACTGACAGCTGCAGTTCAGCACATATAACCAGACTATGGTATCCGATTAATTTCAGTTAAAAAAACAACAACAAACACTTAGAAACTATCTTTTTCTTAATAACTGATGACTAATATTAATGAATAAAACTTGAGCCAAGAATGAAGAAGTTGGAGGCATCAACTGAAGAGAACACATCAACTTTCTGCCTGTTTAAGGATTATTGTAGTCAAACTATGGGAGAAAATCTGGGGTGGGGTGGAAGAAGAAACTAATTTTTCTTGCTTTGTTGTGGGACTTGGGGGTGGGGGAGAAAAGAGGGCATTGGCCATGGCCACATGCATCTTCAGATGACTGAATACACTGGTTTCTGTCAAGAGCACTACACTCACTTTTACAACAGGAGCCATTGAATGTTTCCTCTAGCTAAAGCCAACGTAATGTTTGTTGATATCCAACTTTTTTTATTAATGAGCCAGGAAAAAACAACCCTTCTTAAATTAATTGACAGATGTTCATTGGGTTAGAGTCATTTTTGGAAAGGCTGTGTTGTCATGGCTACAGATTAAATCCTATTTGTATGTTACACTGATACTTTTATTTTCAGGCAAGGTCTTAAAACTTCTGTAATGCGAGAGAATGGATAGTAGAGTTTGGAAGCAGTGCGTTATTGATCAGCACGTACCATAGAGCAGATCCACTAGTATTAAAACAGTATAAAGTTCTCATCATATCTCCTGCTAACTGCTCAAGGCTGTTTAATTTCAAAATATTCAGTCTTCAGCGTTGTTTGCCCTGTTTCACATCATACAGTATGATAATCTTGAATAGTCTGTTTGGACTTGTTCTGTTTTCTGAATTAATGCCGACTGTGGGATTTGGCGTTGTGCAAAGGAGGAAATTTATTCCATTTTCCTGATGTTTTCTCCTTTTATTTCTGTTCACATCTCTCATCACCAAAGTCCAGTTCAGCAAACCTGTCTCAGTAAACTGGGAGGCAGCAGCAGAAACCAGCACAATAGTTTTCAAAATGTCTTCTTTTACAATAATTTGAAAAGGAGAGGTCTGTATCAATCGGATTTCGAATACTGGCATCTCTTGAACTTTTAATGAGAGTTTTTACATTGATTCAAATGGGGCCAGGATCTTACTCTGTGTGCTGTAATGATAGAGTGTGCTGCACTTTGTACTTGGTCGTACTTTAGATATTAATGTGAAGTATATTGCAAGGTAAGCTGTGCTGTTAAGCATTAGAAAGAGTACGGGGTCTCTTCAGGGATTTTAAATATCTTTAGTTTTGCTTGTTGACCTTTGGGGTTTTTTCACTGAAAATTAGAGATCAGAATCATGGCTGTACCTGTCTCTTGGTTGTTTTTTTTTTTTTTTTCCTTTCCTTTTCTTTTCTTTCTTACAAACGCACATTCTGAATTTTGTAGATTGCTGCTGTATGCATAGCTGGAGAATTATTTGCAAACAGGTGGGAACTACCTGTATGTTCAAATCTGAAGGCCACAATCTGCATTTGGCTACGCTCAGAAGTCAGTGAAATGGGTTGCAGATCTACAGCTGAGGGCAGAAGGTGGCCCTCAGGGTCTGTATTTTTAACCCAGCTGCCACTAGAATATTTATCTCACTTTTGTAAAGAGCAGATCTTATCAAAGCACTGGTCGTTATTTTCATCTTTGCTCAAGTAACCAAGATAAGAGAGTAATAATTTACCTTCTTTTCATATTTATTCTAACTGTTGGAATGTAACCTCCCACAGATTTTTCTGTTTTCAGACACTGGAAGAGCAATTTTGTAACTTAGAAAAATATTTTACTTGGGGTCATTAATCACTGTTCTGTCATGCACTTGATTTTTATTTGTGGTCTTTTCAACAGGAGGATTTGAAGGATGGCCTATGTTGTCTGTCTCCTGTTAAACTCATCCTCTACTGAATCATTGTACCTGTAGCCCCAGCGTTAGCATGTCATCTTTGTCCCCTCAATAAATCTTCCCTAAGATAGGGGATGCAACGCTGTTGTTAATGTTAGTGGAATTTGGAATATGCTTTGGGAATTGAGGAGGACAGAGCCTAGCCATGACTCTGTTTTTCCTTGCTGGATGTTTTTTGTACTCTGTCTTCAAATATGGTTAGACTTCCAAATGCTGATAGAGACAACTCTCTGGCTTTTCCCTGTTTTTTTAACTGGAGGACTAAAAGCAGTGGGCTTTTCTTTCTTTTCTTTATTCTTTTTCTTTTTTTTTTTCCTTGAGTAATCCAGTAATGGATATATTTCTTGCTTCTTAGAAAGATGTTACAGGTGCTGTACACTTGCTTCCTGAAGATGATACTAAGAATATATAAATTGTACTGGCTTAGCAGAGTGAGGCTTGCAAAGCAGGCTGGCCGTTGACTATGTTTTATACTTAGATTTTGAGCAGTATGTTAATGGGCATGACAAAAATTTCACACAATAAATCTCCTCTTAATGCTGAGAAGAGGGGAGATGCTTAAAGGAGAAGGGAATTAATAGCCTTTCTCTTTACGGGATCCTTTTCTCCTCTTAGTGCATGTAACTCCCTATTAGGAATCATGGGATTAGTGCATGTACATCAAGGGGAGAATAATCAACATTTCGTATTTTCTTATCATAACTTTACTGGTCATGCTTTCTTTTTGAAAATATAATAAATACATCATCCATTACCTAAATCTTGCTCTTCTAAACAGACATATCAGTAACCATTTGGAAAACTGAAATATAGAGCAATGCACAAAACAGTACAAAACCAAGACAAATCTCTGCATTTTGAATTTTGTCTCCTCAAATAGGGGTTTTTATACACATGCGCGCGCACACGTACACGGAGTATGTATAAATTAAAATGACTGGAAATAGCTGAAGTTAATGTCACTAATGAAGATTAGCAGGTGGCTTGGATTGGAAAAGCGAGCATAGATTTTATATCTTATTTTCTTCTGGTTTAATAGAACATAGCTTGTATATTTGACTACCAAGCCCTTTAAGAGCAATAATAAACAAAAATATATCATGTTTTTCGTCTTTTGCTTTTCAACCGTGCTAGGTTTAATAAACTTAAAGCTATAGGAGCGTTTTCTCTCTCCACTTTTAAAAATTTTCATTTATTGCTTGACTGTTTAGACTAAATGCCACGTTCTCCAGTATGGACTTGCAAGCTGACTGCCATGGAGTTCAGCATTGACTCCGAAGATGAATGGTTCTCAGACTAACATGGACAGATGCTATGCTCTTGGCCTTGGCAGCGCTTGTCGTTGTCATGAAGAACAACAATGTTGCTCTTAAAGTGGGATTTGCAGTTCCAAGGTAGCATCATCTTGACCTCCGTCTAAGAACCTGGCGGGAGACCTCGGAGACTGCTGGCATTGTGGCATCTCTCAGTTAGGAAGGCACAAAAAGCTGATGCTGAAGAAGGACCAGATAACTGGTATCAGAGATCTTGGCTCGGTAGGGATCATAGTTCTCTGTTGCTCATTGTGGGCTGAATGTGCTCTTGCAATTGACTTTGCATTACTGAGCAAAATATCTGTTTCCGGCACAAAGAGCATGGGCAACGTTCCTTTGTTCTGCTTTAACTTATCTTGAAGGGCTCTACACTTAAATGCTGACCAATGAATATGACTACTACCTTTGTCCTAATTGCCTAGTATTCACAGAAAAAGTGAGTGCGTCTGCTCACTTCAACGTGATACCACTTGTCTCCGTCTACTGATGTCTGTATATTTGCTTGCCTGTATTTTCTGCAGATGGTTCGGTTACAACCTCTTAGCTGGAACTTGGAGCTTTCCAGTTCAACCAGTCCTATAGAAATCGTCTCACATAGCTGGGGTTTTGTCTTCCTGCATTTTGGTGCTGGTTGGCGTGCTCAGCGGATCTGAAGTGGCATAGTTGTGTTAAGTGATAACACAACTTTGCTGCTTCAGAGCAATATTTTCTTCGGGAAGAGGAGTCCTTCCCAGGCCTGCTTACGTAGGCCATCAGTACCTGGTAACTGGTCCCTCTGGCGTTGATGAAGCCAATAAAAGCGACATGGGACAAGGTCTTCTCTAACAGTTGGAGTAACTATCAAGCAGGGGTCGCTGTTATGTCTGGTAATTGCTAAAGATACAGTTTTTGTTAGGGACTACCCGAAAATCTGGTTTTGATTAAAGAAATGTGGGGTCGGAAGCTTTTAATAATGCTGAGTTCACAGTATGCAGAGTGTTCCAGATTGAAGACAGATAATAATCACATATTTTGGCATCTTGGAGAAGTATGCATTAACTAAGTCTAAGGCCAGGATTAGACAGACTTGTCCGAGCGTGTTTCATTCAGATGCTGGAGGCCAATGCAGATAAAAGTGAAAAATCCATTCCTAGATTTCCTTTGAAAATCGGATGCAGCGGTGGAGCTCACACCATCTCCTGGATGTCTGTGCACTTACATCACTTGGTGTGGAGTTTCTGGTTCACAGCAGACGT
The DNA here is from genome assembly GCA_013398915.1 of Dromas ardeola. Lineage (NCBI taxonomy): Eukaryota > Metazoa > Chordata > Aves > Charadriiformes > Dromadidae > Dromas > Dromas ardeola. The sequence continues at coordinate 139,672 of VYZM01019490.1, read as the reverse complement.
TTACTACACGTTCTGGTTTATGCCTGTGGAAAGAAGCCCATCCCCGTAATGGTGATGCTGAATTTGTAATTTGCTGCTCACAGCCACGCTTTTCCATATTTCTGAACCTTTTTGATCCGCGATGGGCTGCTCCAGGGCTGCCAGTGCTGAGTGCAGCCGGGATTTGAAGCAGGTAACAGTCGTGCTGAGAGCTGCAAGGTGCATCGCTCAGGGGAGGAGGAACACCGCAAGGTGCATCGCTGGAAGGAGGAGGAACACCGACGGGTCCAGCCAAATTCTTGTCCTGAGAAAACTGAGCGATTGCCAGGAGCTTTGCAAACCAGAGATAAGTGTGTATGTGGGCAGGCAAACTCTGACGCTAATAACGAATGTCAAACCTCCCTGTGACAACCGACAAGGTAACCCTTGCCATGTTTACGTGATTGGGGTCAAAATTTGTCTTGAAGGGCTTTATCTCCTTGTTACAGATGGCAGCTCTTACTCTGCCACACTTCCCCCTATTTATCTGGAAGACTAATTTATCTGATTCTCTTGGCAATCTCTGCGTCAAGATCCTCGCAGGTGGTTGGTAGTGTTTTTTTTTTTACCTGCTATGGTTTTGAGGGAAAACTTTCTGGAAGTCCGTGTTACAGGGTCTGCGCCACGTTTGGTAGCCACCAGAAAATGTCATGAAAATATTTTACGCTTTGGAATTGGGAAGACAGTGGATTGGCATCTGTAAGCCAAATATATCGTGTTTCTCTTATCCTCGGCCTCTCAAGGTTTATGGAAAGCTGCCTGTGTTTCTTAAAATGTTATACCCGTAGCTACAAGCCACTCTTCAGTTTTTGAAACTTGGAAGAAAGTTAATTTGTGCACTTGCACCTCTGAGAGTAGCTGAGTGTTCCGATTGTCTATTTCTGAAAACTTCAGCAGAAGCAGCATTTTATCATAAGAGGAAATGTATTTTAAAATAGACACTTTAGCAGAAACTGGAATATACTAGTACTTTTAAAATCTAAATCTTAAAACCTAAAATCTAAAGAATAAAAACTATTCTTTAGTGTGGGGGCTATGGCTACCAATTTTCAGTCTTAGACAAGTTTTATTTTGGTTTTGTTTTTTTTTTTTATTTTGGCCAGGGTATATTTTCAAGGAAAACACACAGATTTAGTAGTCACACTAAAACCTAATTTGCAAAGGGAGGAAGAGTGGGCAGCAGAGGCTAATCAGGAATGAATTTTTTTCTTTCCCAAGGCATGAACTGGGTCTATATACCTCCTTTATTAACATGCATGTGCATCTGTGCAGAGGGCCAGGCTGTGCCCCGTCGTGTTGTTTTGCTTCAGCTTTGTCAGAAGCTGTACCTTGTGACAACCGAATGCTACTTGCCACCGTCAGCTGGCGTGTCGCTCGCTCCTAAAGATCACCAGCAAGTTCTGTAGCTTTAACGAAAACCTTCTCTCAGAAAACTCACCATCCTTAACCCGACTGATTTGTTACAAACCTCTCATTTGGAGGGAAGTGTTAAGTACCAGATGATCACTATTAGCCAAATCTAACGAGTAATAAAGCTGTATACAGGGTACACATTTACTGTGCATGTATATATATTTTTGTACATTTTTACAGTTATTTCCTACACTTGATTTTATGACGTTCAGAGGAGATGCGTCTGAATCTGATTAAAAACAAGAAGCTATTAAGAAAACCCACCCCTGTCACCTGCTGTAGTTTCTACTAAGAGCTGTGCCCAAACGAATACGCAGATTTACAGTGCTATGCAAATATTACTTTGTAAGTTGTCTCTTAAATTTTGCTTAAGTAGTTCACGCTGTTTTTACTGGGCTTTCGGAAAAAGATTAACGCAAAAGACTCATCTTGTAAAATAAAATAGCTTTGGCTGTGTGAAAGTACTGTATGTTAGAATCTCATTCACGCTTTCAACTGCTTATTTTAACTGTATGTGATTTTGTACGTAATACGCTGGCATAGAGGGCTTTTTAATTGTGCTTGAGTGAAAAGGGGTGACTGCCCAGCGTCTGGTTTTTTGCAACGTTACTGAGTAAGTAGCCGATAACGTAACTGGGAGATCAGCATCCTTTTCCTATTTGCCGCTCTGCTTTTTGTAACTGAACGTGCACTAAGGGCTATTTTCTTTTTTGCTTTGGTTGGCTGCATTTCCATTTACGCTTTTTGGTCTCAGTCCTGCAAACTGATCCGTGCCACGTGTCTGCAGCAATAATCTGGGTGGATCGTTTCGTGGGGGCTGGGAGTGAAGAACGAGCTTAACCCTGCGGCCGTTCCCTGCGCTGAGCCAGTTGTTGGGGGCTGCGGAGGGAGGGTGCATTTCCGTAGCGTTTGTAGAAGCAGTATATAAAGTTCTGTGTGGCTCCTCCAAATGACCAGGATGGGGGGGAGGGATGTTCCTTTCCTGAAGAATCCTCCAAAGTAAACCCAAAGCTGTGTGATCTACGAAGTTGGGACTCTAGCAGGGTAAGCTGGCTGCACGGATAGATTGCTGTAGATTAAACCAGTTTTTCAAATCTGACATCTTTTTAAGTTTCTATTTCTCACTGGTAGATAAAGACCTTCCCCCTTCCTCAGCTGTACGCCAACATCAGAAACTCCCACCTGAAAACAAACCAAGACCTGCCGGAAGATCACTCGGCGTTTTTGCTCCCTTTCCCCATATTTTTTACCAGAAGCTGCCCAACAGAAGCAGATCTTTACATTTTCTACCTCTAGTGTATCCCTGACCTGCCTCTGTACCTGCTTGGTCCCCTAAGACGGCAGCTCTTCGTTAGGATATTTGTGCCTGTAACAAATGACAGGCATGTGATAAGGCTGCGTTCCTCTGTCATCTTTTTGCTAGACTGCAAGCACCAAGTTCTTGGTTTCTCCTGGAGGTTTTCCCTTCCCTGATCCTTTGCTCCTTTGAATGTTCCAGGTTGTGCTGAGCTGCCTTAAAATGACAGCTCAGTTGCACCGTGTGTCACTGTACGGGCAGACCTTTGTGTGGAGAGAATGGGCTCTGATTCTAAGAGTACGCAAGCAGAAACTTATTTTTTGTTCCTTTTCTAGTTTGCACAAATACAGCTTCCCTCATCTCTGTGCCTCCATTGAATCTCCTCGGATCCATAATTCATTTTTAAAGGCCAGTGATTTTGATCTGGGATTTTTCATGCTCCGTTCCAGGACTATATTTTTTTTTCAGCTTTAAGGTAAAAAATATGGGTTGAAGTTTTTATTGGTACAGCATAATAAATAATTCATTTGATTAAGATGGTATGGTCCTTAGTCACAGGCATGCAAAAGCCAAGCCATGAAAAGCCAATCGCCGGCTGATGGCAGAGCTCTGTTCCTTAATGTCTGTTGTCTTGCCACGCGCTACGGCAGAGACGTTTCTGTTGGTAATTCTCGTTCTCCGAGGCAGCTGTCGTCTTTCACTGCCTGTCCACTGCCCTTCTGCAAGTCCTCTTTCCTGAGCTGCTTTCTCTTGTTGAACCAGCCGGTGTCAGAGATGACAAGTACACGTACTGGAGAAGCAGGAGCAGGGGGGCAGTGGGGTGTATGGACACGAGGAGGTTAATGGGGTGGCACGTCACGGCAGCACTGTGAAGGTAGCTGTGGAAGTGGAAGAAAACTTTTGCTACTTGAATGAAGGCAGAGGGCACGTTGTTCAGTGGTTCGCTTCTGTATTAAGCAGCCCACATCACAGTGACCTTTAGGTTGAGGGAGCTTCTTGCACATTCTCTCTTTAAATGGCAAACACAGTAGGAAGTTGACTGGCGGTGGCGGCACACTCTGGGTGTAGCTCTTCTAGATTCCTCAATCTCACTTATCCCACCCTTTTTCTTCCATTACTGCTTTAATATATTTGGGAAAAGAGCCTGGAATTCCACAAAAGCAACGCCGTGTCCTCAACACCGGACACCATCCATCAGCTGCTGCGTTGGGAGTGAGTTCAGGTTTCAAATGTGCTGTGCTCCTGGCTGCAGTTACGTTGGGCAGAGGGCTCTGGGGGGGCAGGAACGGGTGAGTGCATTTTCTACATACTGCCGAAACTGGCATCTCTTCCCCAGAGGCTTGACAGACTGAGTGCATTGATGAAACAAAACTTTATGTAAGTATAACAGATTTTTATGGGTAGATCTAAGCTTAATAACAGTGATACGGGTTAATGAAATACTCTTCTAGATTTTGCCACCCTATGGATTCACCTCCATGAACCTATTTTTTATATACGTATGTGCGCGTGTGTGTGTCAGAGTCCAATACACTCTGGGTTCTTTTAGTTAGTTATCTCACATGTGCAGGGTGTAACGTTTAATATCAAAGATATTTGAAGATAGTTGTTGTTACATGGGACTTCTGATTTAGCAGCGTGATGCAAATTATACTGAAAACACAATACAATGCAAATGTAAGTTACGCTCAGCAAAATACAGCAGTTGTAATACAGAGCTCAAGCACGATGTCAACGTGATCTCCGTTACCAGTCCCTGTAAGATGCTCACTGTCACCATGCTGGGCATCCCTCGTCACTGGTAAGGAATAGATAAGTTGAAGCCAGCTCAAGCCCGTTGCTCGCTTTGAAATTCTTTTATTGGTTATTTAGCTTTTATAGTCTACGTGGGGCTGAGCTATGTATTCATTCCCCCTGTGCTGGTCTGCCTAACTCAGGGAGATGTTTACACCACCAGTTGATCCACCCAACTGTTGGTTGCTGTTTATCTGAAACAAAGGCGGCCCTCCTGTCCCCTTTGTGCTGAGCTAAAGTCGGCTTGCTGCGCAGCGACTGCGGTCAGTCACATCCCACACCCACGGGGCCTATGGGAGAGATGGGGAGGGACTCTATCAGGGAGTGTAGTGGTAGGACAAGGGGTAACAGTTTTAAACTGAAAGCAGGGAAATTTAGATATTAGGAAGAAGTTCTTTCCTGTGAGGCTGGTGAGACACTGGAACAGGTTGCCCAGGGAAGCTGTGGGTGCCCCATCCCTGGAGGTGTTCAAGGCCAGGCTGGATGGGGCTTTGAGCAGCCTGGTCTAGTGGGAGGTGTCCCTGCCCAGGGCAGGGGGGTTGGAACTCAATGATCTTTAAGGTCCCTTCCAACACAAACCATTCTGTGATTCCCTGCGCTTCACGGGCGCATCGCTCTTGCCCATCTCCACTGAGCTGCCTTCCCTTCGAGGGGTTTATTGGTCAGCTGCAATAACATCATATATGATATCAGTATATCATCATACATGGTGTGAGATCAATATATTGTATAATAGATAGATATATCCCCTCTAATGCCAACGTCATTATGTTCCTGCCGTGATAAAGGTATGTGCCAAAGGGGCAGGATTGCGGTGGGCTACATGGTGAGCCTGCTGGGGCTGAAGCTGTGCCACCTGCGGTGGCATGGCTGGAGGAGGCATTCCTGCGCACCGCTGGAAAGGCTAATCAGGTTGCTTCCCAAGCCATTTGCTAGAAAGCAGACCACCAAAAGCAGACACCACCTTGCCATCTGTGCCTCTGCAGGGGCACAAGGACGTAACTGACAGGGTATAACGGGCAGGGACTGATTGTGAACATGGTAAACAGTTGTCTCTGACAGGTTGTTTCTCTTTCACTGTGACTTGTGAACTGCCTTTGTTTTTCATCTTGATGATGTAGGACAACTTTTGCAGAAGTGGAATTCAGCAGTGGCCTAGTTGCCTCATGACAGCTCTCTTATTTACTTGTCCAGTGATGATACAAGCAGCTACATGCTAGTGGTTGCTCCATTCATGAAGAAAATCGGCAGAAGAGAGAAACTAGGCAGCGTTTGAGAATGTGTGTAAGTCTCTCACCTTAGCTGCAATGAAATACAAACTCTACAAGTACTTTCAGGAAAATGCTATTTCTTGTATGCTTCCCATTAGCCCAAAGCTCCTTGGCAAAGGCAGGGAAGTGCTACGCTTCCTTTTTTTTTTCCCATTTTAATTCAGCTGTAGTGAAGTTATATAGTTATAGTTATACACATGAGGGCTGGAAGCTGCATCTTTTAATTGTAGACTTCTACCATGCAGAGACAGTGGAAGAAGGCGGCGACTTCCAGTCTGTGGAGAGAAAGCTCTCACGGCAGTGGTCCGGGCTCTCCCCTGGCATTCGTGTTTCCCCCCTCGCTCCAGGGAAGCGTGAGCCCTTTCATGGTGGTTTTCAGGAAGGAGGATAACGCTGGACCTTATTCCATCTGGCCAAAGCTCTCCCCTTTCTAATCCAGCCAGGCAGGACTTGTGGAGCAGAATATGGTCTCTGCAGGTTGTTTGGCCATCAAACATTTCCATTTACGTGGTGACATTTAGGACGATGAGTTTATTAGAGCGAAATCCTGTTCAGACCATCGTGGTGACTGGGGTGTGTGTAATTGTCTCCTTACAGATTAGCAGCCAGCGAATAGCCCTGTACCGCAGCTACAGCTACTCTTACCTCTTCCTAGGCAAGAGAGGACAGAGGATGGAGGACTTCAGACCTAACAGCCACTCTCTTCTGCGCTTTGCCTCTGTACAAGGCCGGGTTTGCAGGTTGCAGAAGTGGGGTCTGCGGCTGAGCTGCTCTCCTGAGGCTTCCCAGGGGAAAATCCTTCCCATTGCGGATACTCCTCTTCATGCAACCTCTGCGAGCATCATGTTTGAGCAAATGAGGCCAACTCGTTTTACGCCCAAGTGGGCTTTCTTCCAGCTGTAAGGTGTTACTTAAAGCAAAATTGCACAAAAAGGAGGCATAAGGAAAATGCAGTTGGTGCTGAATGGGAGGACTAAGCTCTCCCTATTCGTTAGGTCTTTTTCCCTGTTTTGCTGCTTTCTTCTTCCTGTGTTACACCCAGCACATCATCATGTAATTCTCATCGTTTACAAAGCTTTGTTACAAATCTCTGGTGTTTCAAAGGTCTATATTTACCTTTTTTCCTTCTTCTTTTCCTTTTTTAAAGGAATTGTAGGTTTTCAGTGCAGAGCATTTATTTGGGTTATAATGACAGAATCTGCCTCTTCTGCGGTACGGAAGGAAGGGGAAGCATTGCTCGCTGTCTCTGCCAACAGGGAGGTTCAGGCAAGACTCACTAACTGAACACGAGAAAAGAGTTTGCCTGGCAAATCCCGTATTTCTTATCTGATTAATTTAATGTTAAAGGATGGAAAAGACCTTCTCCAACTGCTGAGAAATGCTTCCATGAAAGGGCTTTTGAATATTCTGCAGCTGTGAGGTGTGGACAAGACACAACCATGTGCTGCGGAGTGGAACCCTGTGTTTTAAGGGAAGGAAACTTGCTCAGATCAGGGTTAGTTCCCTGTCGGATGGGAACAAACAAGTAACATCCCTCCCACCATCCCTGGCCGGGAACCGCAGCAAGATGGGAAACCTGCAAACTTGTTGTTTCCTGAGACTATCCACTCTTTTGCTGGCAACTGTACAAGAAGGCAGTTGGCCTAGCTAAATTAAGTACCGCACATAACGGAACATAAATTATTCCTGTTAACTCCAATGCGATAATGTGGTTAGGGAGAACAAATTGCACTGAAGCAATATTTTTTTTCCTTTTTTTCTTACTCTCAAGAGGGATCTCTCAGCAAAGCAAACTCTGGAGCTAATATTAGGTCTGGGAATTTCACAGGCACTAATAGGATTAGGCACATGACTTCCTTGTCAGCCTGATGGGAGTCAAGTGTTTAATTCCCTTGGGCTTCTCTGAGATTTCAGCACGGATTGAGAAGCAGCACCCAAACCATCAGCACACCCAGATTTGCCCCTCTGGCTGTCCCCCAGGCGAGGAGACATTCGCTAATCCACCCATCAGAAGGGTAAATGGCCTTTCCAAGGAAAAGCATGTGGTGTGCAACCTGGGATGGAACAGTACTCGCTCCCACCCAAGATTTAAAACAACAAAATGAGGAAACCTGTTCTTGTTTACCAACAACTGATGTGGCAGAGGGGGTTCGAGCTCAGTCTTGCTCAGCTTCAGTTTGGTGCTTAGGGCAAGGTTCTCGGTGCCTTTCTGTCTTCAGGTACAGCTGCAAAAGACTAACATGGGGTGTTAAAACTAGTGAACGCTTGTTTGCAGTGCTACTAGAGGACTCTGGATATAAGTTGCATCATCCATTAGAAATATTCCATAGAATCATAGAATGGTTTTTGCTGGAAGGGACCTTAAAGGTCACCTAGTTCCAACCCCCCTGCCCTGGGCAGGGACACCTCCCACTAGACCAGGCTGCTCAAAGCCCCATCCAGCCTGGCCTTGAACTGTCTTATGTATTGTCTTATTATTGGGGCCGGCAGCAGTGGTCAGAACAAGAATCGATGAGAGATCTCATTGTCCTTTCTCACCCATCAATGATGTCTTTTGTTTTCCAGCTGTCATAATAGGTTTACTAAGAGCACCAATGTCTAATAGGATCACGCCCTGAAATAGAAATCTGTGGCAGAAAAAGCCTGTGCTGCCTGGATGTCTTTGTGATCTCAAAACTTATGGTCCTATTGTGTCTCTGGTTGCTTAGTCCTTCTCCGTGAAATCACATATACACTGAAATTAAGAGGTGGCAACTGTCAGTTTAACCCTCTGTGAGGTGTACTGTTAGCATGGTAATTAGGGTATCAGGCCTTTTCTTCAAAAGTGAAGGCTAGTGCTAACAGAGCTCCTTACCATTTGATGGTGGTGTAAGAAAAAGGTCTCCTCCTCACGGGACTCACTCCTGTGAATGCTTCAGATACCAAAAACCACTCTCCATCCCTGCTCCCGCGCTTGAAAACATCTGATGTCTTCATAACTACATTCCAGTGTGCACGTAAAAGCTGTCCTCTCTCCATCCAAACTCAGGATGATGACTTTAGTATACCTGTCATGTCACTGCAGAATGCAGTTCTACTGATCCAGAGCAGGGGGAAAAAATAAGGACTCTAAAGTGGAGGATTCTTACCTGAATATTTACTTCTAGGCTTATCATGATGGCTTTCTGGGCCTCTTCTTCAGACTTCATTATTCTTGTAGTACTTCTATTTTGCCATCCAGGGAGGACCTGCCTAAGGTAAGCTTGCAAGGGAATCTCATTTCTAATTAATATTGCGTTTTAATTTAATAACTAATAGCTTTTGGCATGCTAATTTTGAAATGAGCTTTCCCTTGATGAATTAAGTGAAGAGTATTTAAATAATGGTGTAACTCACTTTAAGATTCCCTCCTTCCCTCTTCCCATCATTTTTTAATTATACCTTGGACGTGTGAGCTTTTCCCCAGGCTGGTGTGATGGACAGAAAGACCTTTATTGCCTAGAAAATCGAATTAGAAATTTTATGGCCTAGCTCTTACCGACTTCACCCATACTCTTCTGAAGCTAGTCTTAAGCAGGAGGATAAATGAAGAGAAGTAACACCCCACAACTACTCGGTTATGATATGTTTGTGCAAAACCCGTAATTAGTTGGTAAAGGCTTATTTTGTTAATGTTTCCTTTAACCTGCTTTCTAAAGTGACTTGTAGAAATGAGCACGCATCTATGTTTCTAATAGTGCATTGAGTGAAAATGAACTGAATCATGAATATATATGCTGGAGGAAAGGGTTGTCTTTTGTCCGGTGGGTACAGTCCCCAGCTGAGGGTGTAGGGGTGCATGGACTGCAGCGTACAGCTGTTAAAACGACTTAAGCAGCAATGATTTACCTCCTGAGGTGTGAAAAGGGAGCTCTCTGACTGTGACGCAGGCGTTAGATAAATCAGGGTTTCCCTGAGCCTTCATGGCAGGCTGCTCCTATCTGGCAATGCACTCACCTTACTAGCGGTGATACCAAAGCTCCTGTCCTCAAGTTGTGAATGGAAACCGTCCCTGATGGTGTCTTACCTCCCCCTTCTGCAAAGTACGGCCAGCGGCCACATTTTTATCTCTCTGCACTTCTAACTCTTTCTCTGAGGATAGTATAACTTCCCAAATAAATAAGAAATAAGCCCTTTTCTTTGAAGGTCTTCAGTCTCAAGAGGAAGTTCAAAACCACCTTGGGGTGTGACTGCTCTGGGACTCTGCCTTGGCCTCTCTCCCACTCCATACTCTTGGCATAAATGAGAATGAACCTCCTCATACAAGCCACCTCTCTCTTGAGCTAGGATACTGGCTTTTCATTGTTCGTGCAGCAGTAGCCGACCATCTCTGTGGCTGCACGTTCGGAAGGGCTGGATAATGTGAAAAAATGGGGCTGCTAAGGGAAGCAGGTTCAGGGGTGGGCGATACAGAGAAGTAGCACCCATGAAATGCTGGCGAGTGTGATGGGTGCTATCGGTTTGGTCATTTAAGACCAGCTAATTAGCCTTGGTGCCTCCCTGCTCGCCATTGAATTGTGCCTGTTTTGCAGCTCGGATCTGGGGGTGACATCCCAAAAATACTCCAGAGCTACAGGAACTCCTGGGGTTTGAGGGCCTTCTCTGTCTGCTGGCACCTGACCTCATTTCTGCCCATGCTGGAAATGTGTTGGTTGAAAAGTTGTTTAGATTTCAGCAGAGCTGTAAAAGGCTCTAGGATCACTGTACTATTACTAGTTAGTTTCTAAATAAGTTTGAGTGACTCAGGAAATGGACCTAAATGACCTACTAGAGGAAAAGAAAAGGAAGCAAGTGGTGGCTCAGCTGCAAACATGACCATGTTGAATTCCTCTGGTCTTCAGGATTAGTTTAGAGTAAGAGCTGTCATATCTACTTTTTCCTCTTCTTTCATTTCGTTTGTGTCGTACAGGGGGAGAAAGCACCGTTGTCTGCACCATTAGACACCTAACATTATCATCCTGATAACGATGTTTGTACTTTCATACTCAAAGTTCATACTCAAAATGTCATACTTCGAACTTGTTCTTCTTTACCAAGGTGGATAAATGTACTTGTAACATGCTCAGCATTTGACCTGTGAGTTCAAAAGCCTTTCTCCTCAAGCCTGCAAGGTGAAACTGCCTCTGATTACTCAAACGTGCTGCCTTTTTGTAGCCTCTTCCCTGGATGAGTAGGATTTTTGAGAGCTATTCAAAGCAAGCTGTTTGGGAGAGCAGCTGTCTCAAGGGGTGCTAGAAAGAGAAGCATTGCCAGGAAAGGAGGTTTCTTTGAGTCCCAGAAGATGAAGACTGATGTTGAAAACATTATGAAAATTATGTCGGAGAAATAGCATGATACTGATCCTCCCTTCCAGGCTAGGCAGCATCTCCCCCACCTTGCTCCAGCTGCTCTGCCCTGGCTTGCTGGCCAGTTTTTGTGTAGACTTCTTCCTTAAATGATTTCTCTTCTCTTTTGTCTCCACTTCTTCCGATTGTTAGCTTTTCCTGAGCCTTCTTGAAATCTTCAAGATGATGACAGATTTCAACTTTGTCCCTCTGGTTTGTCTTGGTAGTCATTTAGGGGTTTCAGGGCAAGGACACATGCAGCTCTTCGGCAAAGTTGCGATCATTTCCTCAACATTCCCCATGTTTCCATAACTCTGGTGATGGGGAACAGTTCACATAACACAGCATTTTCTGCTGCAGAAATACAGACAGGCATCTGTGGATGAAATGAAAATACCCATGAATAGAGCTGGTATGGAAATGGGTTCTCCATACCAGTTTTGTTGCTATTAAATAAGTTTGAGTCAATGATTCTTTCCCAATGCTGTGAAATAAAAGGCCAACATTCTGATTATCAGGTATAGTTAATGATTTGTGGCTGACACGCTAATTAAAAAAGACAAGGCAGTTTTTAAAGTGTTCATTCTGAAAAAGAATCCACTTTACAATATTGTAAAAGGATTTCCTGAATGTCAAAATCTTAACAGTTTTCTTCTGTGTTTCTGCAGGTGGCTGTGAATTTGTGAAATTGGATAATTCAAAACAGAATTTTCTATGCAAAACTCATTCAGTTAAAAAAAATCAAAGGACTGCGTGCAGAAATGTTTTATTGGTTGTGACCCAGAGATGACAAAAAGTTAAGCATGCCTTCAGCATTCATTTTTACTTGCTTTCATACACAAATTCATTAATCATAGAGTGAATCCACCGTATTTTTCTCTTGTAGTACAATAAGGTGAAAAGCCATTGCTAACCTGATACCAAGTGGTATCAATAACTTCTGGTTTCAGTGTTAGGATCACCTTAAAAATCTCGAAGTCTAGGCAAAGAAATGGAAGTACGTACAGTGTAGAGGAATGACTTCAGTTATTTAATGGGGCAAACGCATTGTGTTTCATTTTTTCAGTAGTTTGATTGAAAACACATTTAAATCCTATGTCTGTTGACATTGTCTGTCTGTCCGTGTCTGTGCCCCAGCGCTGTTCACTGCTGGGCCACAAGCTGGCGGCACTGGACTAAGCGGCTTGGTGCCAGTTTCGTGACTGCTGTCCACAGATTGCAATGAAAACATCAACTATACATCTGCTTCTCTATCTGACTCCTCAAGCTAGTCTTCCTTTGGGATACTTCCTTTAGTACTTGTACAAAATTTAGTTACAGCTAATAAGCAGATTTTTCAATCCCAAACACTGGACACAGTGAATTAGAAGAGCAACTGCAGGCCGTCTCACTGAAGTCCACGAACTTCAATAGCCATTTCTCCCAAAATATTTTTAATTACCAACTCTATTGGAGGAAAAAGCAAGAAATCCCTACAAGCAAGGACTTCGGTTCTAACCTAACCATTAGAAAAAAAATTCTTTAAACTTTTTCCATAGGTAGAAGTCGATGCTCATCTTGAAGGAGGCGGCTTTCTATAGAAATTCCTTTTTCTTTCCAAACCTTGCTACTGTCCAGATAATGATAAATTTGGACATTCAAATATTCATTCTGCCTATGAAGTTTCCCTTCTGTAGCCATTTTCAGGTCAGACAGGATTTGAACTTTTGGTAAAATACCAGATACGTAATTTGGTGACATACTAGCTTTTTCCTACCCATAGTTCTCACCCAGAACTCATCATCAACAGAGCCTACAAGGATCTGTTTTAAGTAGTGGTGATAATATGTCAAACACTCAGGGCAGTATTTCCTTAATATCTCTGGCATAATCCTACACTAAGCTGTCACAGGGAAACCAACCCAACCTGTTAAATGACCTGTTGTTGTAAAAACAAGAAGAGTTTTAGTGCCAGCACAGTGTAACTGGCACTAATTTTTATGCCTCCATTGAAAAGCTCTGGGAAGACATCTTCAAGACCCTCCATGCAACTGAAAGTTGGCATAATGATGATCTAAACGATTTAGATATTGCACTGTGTCTGGCTGGGATGGAGTTAACTTTCTTCACTGCGGCTTATATAGCACCGTGTTTTGACTTTGTGGCTAAAATGGTGTTGCTTACACACTAAAGTTTTGGCTGTTGCTGAACGGAGCTTGCACAGCATCAGGGCCTTCTCTTTTTCCCACCCTGCTCCTCCAGTGAGTAGGCTGGGGTGGGCAAAAGACTGGGAGGGGACACAGCTGGGACAGCCGACCCCAGCTGGCCAAAGGCCTTTTCCATATGGTTAATACCATAACATCATGCTCGGCAGTAAAAACTGGGATACAGGAAGAAGAAGAGAGATTTTCTGCTTCTAAGGTGGGCTTCACTGAGGACACTACTGGTTTTGTCTGCATCCTGATTGAAACCTGGCATAGGAGTTATATTTTCCTCCTATCACACCCTCACCTGCTGGGGATCATTTCCCTTCCTTAACACGATTCTCCTTCTGTTTGTCGTCTTTTCTCTCTGCCTCCCAAGAAAAGGGCAGTTAGATATTATCTTCAATCTCAGCAGCAGGAAGATTTTCAAACGCAGATTTCCTCCTGTAATGGACTTTCCATCAAAACATAAGGCAATGAGGGATGCAATTTGACTCCTTTCCTTCCTTTTTTCTGCTTCTTAAATATTTGAAAGAATTTCAACAACCGTTGTCCCAGTAGGGACCCGAAGACTGACATCATATTTTAGGATTTAGTGTTATAACAATGAGCCAGGGTTTAATTAACCTTCTAGCCCTTTGGGAGACCTGAGACAGAGGAGCCAGTTCCTCACGAAACCACTGCTGCTTCTCTTGCAGTTATTGAGCTCATTAATCTCTCTGATGTTATTCTTAGAGGACTACAGCTACATTTTATTTGGTCAAGTTGAAGTGCTATATATTTTACAGAGATAATGAAATCCCTTGTCCTGCCTTGCAGCAAATGTCATTTAAACAAACCAGTAACAGAAAAGCGGAGGGAAAAAGAAGGAAATGGAAATTCAGGAGCAGAAAAAAGGTGTGGGATATGTTGACTTCCAGTTTTCCTGACACCTGTGCCGTGTGGGTTTGTGCTTCAAAATATATGGAATATGATAGAAGGGGACAGTGAGAAATTTAACCTTTTAATTGTTTACATTAACCACTGTACAATATACACATATGGCACATCTGAAACCAGTTTATTTCTCCGAAACAATCCCCACCTTTCAAGTCAGACTTCATTCCTCCTCCAAGAGGGAAGAGTTCCCAAAAGCCACAGAAACTGCCCCTGAAACTTGCCTAACCTGAAACGAGCCATGTAACGTGATTCACGTTATACTGATGGGATTGCCTGATGGCAGTGACTATTGGGTGTATAAATCTTTAAATCATCGACAAGAACAAACGTTGCAGCAGAACAGTAACAACTGCAACCATGCAAAATTTTTGCGGATAAAATTTTAAATTCTCTCCGATACCTTAGAAATCCTATTGCAGAGAACAGTTGTGAAATGAAGGGAAAGCGACCTGGTTGCAAGATCAGAGTGCATATACAAAGTAAAAGTCAGAAGAATAAACACCAGCTATTGCTATTGAAACAATAAACGAAGTGCAGTAAAACAAAGTTAGCATGAAGAGCAGAGTCTGCACTTTCAAAAGTAGTGAGTGAGTTTGTGCACCTTGTTTTGGGAGAGAGCGAGTCCATTTTTTTCCAAGGTCGTTTACCCTGCTAGCATGTTTTCGTGCACCCAGAGCCCTGTTCCTGTAAACATCCACCTCCGGGAGTCGATGAAGTGAGCGACGGCCCCTGTTCAGCCAGAACACGGTCTCCCACAGCATCCTCATAGGGAAGCTTAGGAAGAGTGGGTTAGACGAATGGACAGTAAGGTGGATAGAAAACTGGCTGCAAGACAGAGCTCAGAGGGTCGTGGTTAGGGGCACAGAGTCCAGTTGGAGATCAGTGACGAGTGGTGTTCCCCAGGGGTCAGTGCTGGGCCCAGTCCTCTTCAATATATTCATCAACGACTTGGATGAGGGGATAGAGAGAACCCTCAGCAAGTTTGCTGATGACACAAAGCTGGGGGGGGTGGCTGACACACCGGAAGGCTGTGCCGCCATACAGAGAGACCTGGACAGGCTGGAGAGTTGGGCGGAGAGAAACCTTATGAAATTCAATAAGGGCAAGTGTAGGGTGCTGCACCTGGGGAGGAATAACCCCATGCACCAGTACAGGTTGGGGGCTGACCTGCTGGAGAGCAGCTCGGTGGAAAGAGACCTGGGAGTCCTGGTGGACAACAGGATGACCATGAGCCAGCAATGTGCCCTTGTGGCCAAGAAGGCCAATGGCATCCTGGGGTGCATCAAGAAGAGTGTGGCCAGCAGGTCGAGGGAGGTCATCCTCCCCCTCTGCTCTGCCTTGGTGAGGCCACACCTCGAGTACTGTGTCCAGTTCTGGGCTCCCCAGCTCAAGAAGGACAGGGAACTGCTGGAGAGGGTGCAGCATAGGGCTACCAAGATGATTAGGGGACTGGAACACCTCTCTTATGAAGAAAGACTGAGGGAATTGGGTCTATTTAGTCTGGAAAAAAGACGGCTGAGGGGTGACCTTATTAATGCTTACAAATACTTAAAGGGTGGGTGTCAGGAGGATGGGGCCAGGCTCTTTTCAGTGGTGCCCGGCAAAAGGACAAGAGGTAATGGGCACAAACTTGAGTATAGGAAGTTCCACCTAAACATGAGGAGGAACTTCTTTCCTTTGAGGGTGGCAGAGCACTGGAAGAGGCTGCCCAGAGAGGTGGTGGAGTCTCCGTCTTTGGAGACATTCAAAACCCGCCTGGACGCGTTCCTGTGCAACCTGCTCTAAGGTGGCCCTGCTCTGGCAGGGGGGTTGGACCAGATGATCTCCAGAGGTCCCTTCCAACCTTATGATTCTGTGAACACCTCCGATGTCTTCGCACAGAAGCCAGACTGTGGAGTAGGGAGGAAAGGAAAAGCTGGTGCGCACTTCTGTCCACACCAACCTGAAATTCAGATGAAGCTGAGGTACGCACAGGCTTGGAAACCAGAAAACTCCGGCTTTTCATCCATCATCATACAGATGCCTCCTAGATTAATCTGATCCTTTACTCTGCACCTCAAAGTCAAGATCCATGCCAGCGGTGACCTACCTGGGCATTGAGCCTACTGCTGCAATAGCAATGACACTGCTGATACTCAGGAGAAGCGTTTGCACAAGCTCTGGTTGGCTACAAGCTACCTCAAGTTTGGCTCCTCCTCTCTCACTGATTCATCATTTAAAGTGCAGATATAATTCTGCTATGCTAACATCACTAGGGAAATGTTTCAGGCACCTGATACCCAGCAAACTGAAATGGTGAAGAGAATTTGCTAATTGCTTTGCTAAAGAGAATGTTTTGTATGTGTGAATGTAATTTTATCTTGCCAAGTACGTAAGGTTGAAAAATTGAAGAGAACTGTCACATCGTGATGGCCTGGTGGCCATAATATGATCAGGTTTTGTGGACACAAAATTAGTGTTCACTTAAGACATGTATGATTTCCAGTAGAGATAGTATTTAATCATTTTTTATATAAAGGAAAGAGGAAAATTCTAATTGCAGTTCAAGTGATCCCTTTTTGCCCAAAAGGAAAATTCCATCCAATCATTTCAAAATGCAAGGTAATAGCACAATGTTGTCAAACTCCAAATGCTTTAATTTTTCTCTGTGTACTTTGCTATCAAAGATCTGCTTTCTCCATCAGAAACCAGTCAACAAATTCAAGTATTTTTTTTGCAATTAAACACCTGAGAACACAGTGAAAAGTTGTTTTCTTTAGTCTTCTAAATCTTGCCTACATAAATGCATCTGTATCTCTTTTGTCTCTCTTTTTGGCAAGGGGGTAAGAAGGTATGGGAATAAACCATGAGTGCAGGTGAATTTGCTTCACTTGATGTCAAAAGCAGCTAGCGAGGCTAGGACAGGTTTTCTTGTTTAATGGAAACAGCTATACTGCAACTACAAAAACTACAGAGACTGTATATATATGAAATTCTGTGGTGATTAAAACTTTAATCCCAATGAACTACTGACCTTAGCTCTAATCTCTGAGAAACGGGGACAAGCGCCCTACGCTTGGAAGAGGGGAGGTTGTTAGAAGAGATTCTTGCTTGTTTGACCTGGGTTTGCCTGTTTTCCTCCCTGCATTGTTTAGGATGGACTATTTGACAGATGCATGAAATGAGTTGCTTTGGAGCCTACTGGAAGGAATTTATGATTTTTTGCACATGCATATAACAGTGTTTTTTATTTCTGTTTCAGTAAATCACATTTTTGTCATATACTTATTATTGATGAATAGTATATGTGCTGTCATTTTTTAAAATACAATTGTGCCACGATACATATTGACCCTCACAGCACCAAAGAAAAAAAAAAGCAATCAAAAAATGTTAGTGTCTAGCTGCTCACCTAAACCTGAAAATCAGACATAACATTTGATCATGCTATGTAGGATTCCTAAAGTTTTGGCCTTATAAAAAATTTTGCATTTGACTGTGCCAAGGAAACAAGTCTTGTTATAAGTAAGGTGAAAGAGAAGTTCTGGGAAAATGCTGATAAAAATATTGAAAGAATTGGAAATGATCCTTAATCCCCAGAGCAAAACAACAGAGATCAAATTGGGAATATTCACCCGCCGTATGGGATGAAATATGTTACAAGGATGCTGTAATTATTTTTAGAACAGCATTATAAGCCCAGGAAATAGGGCTAGGGTTTTGTTGAAAGAGTATCCTAAACAAACTGACTTCTGGAAACACTTGGACAGAATACCCAAACCACCTCAGTGCAACATCACTGTGCAGTAAACCGTTACGATTAATACATAGATATTTATAGTCCTACCTTAGATTACATTTGGTTTTACACATGTATGCAGTGTTTTTCATTTTTTACCCATTATGGTAGGCTACTTTGAGTATGCTCTTCTATATTTTAATTCTACTTTAGATAGTAAAGTCTAAATCCTCTTAGGATTCTTGATTCTGAAAAAATTGTACATGACCAAGGTAAACAGCAGATTTATTAAAAACAAACAAAAAGGATCTCGATCTACAGTAAAACAAGAAACAATTTTATGAGTACTGAAGTCTAACACAAACTAATTAGACCTAACAAAAGTGTAATAGCTTACTATTTCTATGCATTTAAAAAGCTATAGTATAAATCCTTAAACGTTAAAGGCCACATATACTCCAACTGCTATGCAGTGCTCTGGAACTGAAAAATACTTATGGTTGTGCCTCCTTTGTACAAGCTAGTTTTGCACTTGCATCTCTTTCACTTCCACTTACTCACATCCCCATGCTACGTGCTCTGTTCTGTTCACTATCATCCTCCCTCTGAGCTCACGCTCTGTACATGCAAGCCCTGGCCCTTTCTTCTGCATGGTTTCCATGCTCCAAGAAAGCAACTAGTGAATTATAAGGCCAGCCATCTGTTGCTTGATTCACTATGATTTGTAAAGCACATCTTCAAGATGGCCTGCAACAAAACTGCTTAAAGTATTTGAGGTCAGTGGAAAATATGATCCCTAATGCACTTACTCTTGTTGAACTACAGCCGAGCTGTAGGCTCTAACAGCCGTGGGAATGATCTAGGCTCTGAAGCATGAAGTATATGCTACAGAATCCTGTATTTTCTTTTTCACCACCTGCACAGAAAAGAAGAAACTATAGCCCTCCATGCTGCCACAGGGGATTATCTGGAGGTGGTGAGTGGAAGCTTTAAATCCACTTGTGAGAATTGGCAACGCACCTGCCGTGCAAAAATCCATTTTCTTGTAGGCCCAAAGCAACCAACACTGCCCCTCTGCCCTCGGGCACAGGCACAGCCCCGACACGGCACCGCCTGGCTGGCCCCCCTCCCTGCCCCCTGCCCAGCGGCCTTACAGGCCTCGGGCAGCTGCCCACGAAGTCCACCACAGCCTTACAGAAGTCCTGGAACACGTTTAAATACAGATTCGCGCCGGGTGTCAGCGAACCGGGCAGACTGAGGGGCTCTTTCCCACAGCCGCCCCAGCGCACCCGGCAGTGGCGGCAGCCTCCCTCCCTCCCTCAGCCACGGGGTTCCCGCACAGCGCGGCCTACCCCTGCCCGGCCCGGGGCCGAGCACAGGCAGGCCGGGGATAGCCGGCTAACCCCCACCTGCGGCCACCTGTACCATCGGGCACCGCAGGCCGGCCCTAACGACTC
>VYZM01019490.1:100048-119494 GCA_013398915.1 Dromas ardeola | reverse complement strand
GCGCTGGTGGCGGGTGTTGCGCCCACCTTAATGGCAGTGGGCAAACTCGGGTTTGTTTCTGCATGTTTGTCGTAAATAACAAAAGGGAACGTCACGCTTACAGGTGCTTAGGGAGAAGAGATTCCAATATGACACTAAATCTTAAAAGCCCAAACTTCTTGCCAGCGAGCTTTGCGTGGCTTTGCTCTGGGTAAGAGAAGTCACGAGAAGTAAGGCGTCCTCTGTGGCGAGGAGAGATTTCCCCCTGATGCATTCCCACTGACATTATAATTTAAGCTACTGTGCGTTGGTTTCATCTCTGAGACAGTTTATTTAACAAACCAGATCGCATGGTTCCAGTGATGAATTAGTTTTTTTAGGTGTCAGAGGCAGGCAGCTGGGACATGTGCACTCTGGTCCTGAGCTAAACCGTGAACTCCTATGCTCTTACAGGTATAGAAGATTGCACCCAAAGTTCTCTTAAAACAAGCATGTGAACTACGTCTATAGTACCCTTAATAAAAACGTAAGGTGAATGAGATGACCGTAGAGAATTCTGCTTTTTTTTTGTTTTTTAACAAAAGGTAACCAGTGGCTGTTCGTTCTTAGTCAGTAGTGTCTCTGTTGATGACATAACCAACTACACGTTTGCACTTTATCAGTAAAACACTGGGAATACTTTATGTGCATGTGAAATAGAAACTATTTCACAGGTGCATGTTGTCATTTTATTGAAGTAGGCATCCAGTGATGATTAAGGTCTCAGACTGATATTGGTATTTTAAAAAAATACCCAACTGTAACCTCATAACTATAATTATGGAACTCTGTTTGTATATATGTTTTCTTCAGACTTTTATAAATGTGCTTTTTTCTTTCTTAAACTTTTTTTTTTTTTTGGATGCAGTTCATAAACTGAAGTCAGTGGTATCTGTATTGAATCTTCTGTACTCACCTACTTCAAGACATTTGAAATCCATTTCACTTCAGGTTTAAAGTCAGAAAAATGTACATATCAGAAACATCTGAAGGATGTTGTTACCTTCCTTGTTGGTGTTATGCTACTGTTCAGGCTATGGTGGATTGTTTTTTAGATTTGCTGGGTTTATCCTGTATTCAGAATCGGAGAGTCTCTGTGTGTGTGAGGGGGGTGGTGGTGATACATGTCAGTCTTTACTGTTCCTGTATGATTTCAGTAAGTAACACATCTTTCAGTCTGTTGAAGTACATGCAGTTTTACCTCAGGCTTGCTTTTTTGTTGGTAAATGCAGAAAAGGACTCTCTTTGTGCAAGGAAACTTTGAACATTCCAAACATTACGTTTCATCAGACTTGAGTCAAGCCCAATTATCTGATATAGAAAAGGATATTAATTTCATATAGTGAGTGAATGTAATGAATGGTTGCAAAATGTTTTGGACTTACCCCCATACAGCATGGTAGCAGCATACTTAAAAATGAGATATGAGGCAAACATTATGTATCATTTGTATGCCTTGCTCCTGCACTAAAGGAATAATTTCTGGGGCTGTGGACAAGGGTGACAGTAGTATCTTTAGTGGTATGGCCTAGAACAGCTTAGTCTGAGACAACCTAGTTCAGAAAATAAGGGTAACTGAGCAAAAGTGCTCAGAGATGACCTCTGTGGTGAATGTAGTAAGGGTGACTTGCTGCCATTTTTATACTAAAACATTAACTTTTAATGGGGAATGTGTTTTGCTTTAACTGTTTTAGTTTTCTTTTTTCTTAGTTCAAAGAAGTGGAGTACTAGAGACCATAGTATTTCAAACAGATGCATTCAACAGAAATGACTTACTTGAAGGAAAGCTCTTCTGAGCATTATATTGCCGGTGATTTATGAGGAGGTGAAGCTTGGTCTTCCAGGAAAAGGATTGTTGCCTCGGTATTGGTTTGTTGGAAAGTGCATTCAAAGCCAGGATACTTGAAGCTGTTCAACAAATACAGTTTATCTTTTGTTTTGTGGTTCCAATTTCTGGCAATTGGAGTTGTCTGGGATAACTGCCCCACCTAGCAGGTGCACATGAGGAGAAAACAGACCTGCAGGGGGCTGGCTAGTTTTTGATTGTATGAAGGAAGAGTGAAGGTTTAGTGAAGCTGTGTCTCAGAACATAAGTATTTCCTCTTGCTACAAGATTTAGATTAATCTCTGTCAAGTAAACATTTGTATCATGAAATACTCCTGTTAACTCTTAGGGTTTATTCTTAATAAGGGAGAACTGAAGAGTGAGTTTTGTTTGGAATGAAACTTATTTTCAACACTGTGCATACCAGCGATGCTTTGTAAACAAATGTTTCTTTCTACTCAAAATAAACTTGACAGCACTCTGAAAGGAATGCTTCTTTGGTAAAGAGAGTTATGCTTTCAAATCTGTTAGTTGGTATTGTAACAGTAGTTATTTGCTATATCGGTACAGTCCTGAACTCGGCACTGTATGTACGTGCAGGCCTCAGCCTATAGAATAAAAATGGCAATTTCCACGTGGCTTGTGTATTTGATGCCAATTGCAAATGCAGTTATTGTCACTAGTCTTTTCATGTTAGTACTGTAACTTAATAGTTTTGTCCTCAGGATTTGTCTGTCGATACATTAGCCTTGTATTTATGGTATTTATGTTATTGGCAAAACCCCATAGTTTTAACAGAGAGTTTAGATTAATAGAATTCAACTAGGCAAACTGTCTAACCAAGAACTTCCAAAGGCATTTTCCCTAGGCAAACAGACAACTATATTGTGTAAGTGTGGAAAAAGTAGTATAGTCAAGGAAAGATGCTGTTCCTTTATGTTTTTTTCTCCTTTTCTCAAGATGGCAGCATCCTGTTTAGTATTAAATCATTCTTATCAGTTAGGACTGAGTGCCTTGATGATTCCTTTCCAAATAAGTTTGAATCACATTTTTATACTGTCAGTCTTACTAGATTGTAAACCCACTGGGGAGTTTCACTGTCTAGCTGTGGTTATGCTCACTCTGACATATTACTTTCAATTCAAGTTTGTAGCAATTTATCTTCATTGCTACCAGACCTTGTATGTTTACAAAGCATTCTGAGCCAGCTTCTATCTTTCTCACTGCTGTAGAAATACTGTTTTTAACATAATTAATTGTTTTTTATTTGAAGAGGGAAGTTAAGCGTTTGCATGAGGCATCTTGAACTTGGGTAGTTTCTTTGCAATGTTGACTTGACATAATCTTTAAAACAATGCACATTGCTTTCCTAGGAAAGCTAAACAATGTTGCTTCCTTCTCATGAGTCCTATTTGAAACTTTAATTTGAGAAAGACTTTGGAACTTTAATATAATGTTCTTGCATGTGTATATCAACTGAGTGTTCTGATGAAAGAACTCATCCTTTTGTAGCTGGTTTGCACTTAAATTTTTAGCGCTGTCTATCCATATGAAGAGGAAGTTGAGTACTGAAGACAATACTGCTAAATGCAGTAATTAATAGGTTTTTCAGAGCTTTTCTACCAAGCTATTCTTTTGTAATTGTCTTCATGCAGTTGTTGAATATTCCTTATTAGCGTGTAGTATCTGTTTATATATTGTATATGTGCATATTTGTTATCACTGTCAATGCTCTGCCTTAGTACAACGAACTTTATATATAATGTTTGGAGAGAATGGGGTGTATCGCTTTTATCTGTTCCATGTTCCGAATGTGCTGTGATACAGCAAGAGCAAAACCATCAGCAAAATCATTGTAGGCCTGACAATGGAAAACGTTTGCAAATATCTACAAGAGCAGTGTAAACAGAAAAGATTCATAAAGGTAAAGGGGGGGTGGGAAGAATGTTACATCTTTTTGGAGTGAAAATAAATGCTTGCAGTTAAGAGTATTGTACTGGAAGAGCTTGATTCAAAAGTTGTTCTGTTACTATTAGGTAGATGTAATAAAAAATGTGCCAACAAGTAGTAGTGTGTCGTTCAAGTGATTAGAACGATTTGCTGCTAGTGAAACCCTTTAAACAACTATATCTTATAAATGCATTTTTCCTGTTCTCAAACAGGACTCCTGTCTGCATTGTAAATCATCACTATCTTGTAGTTGATCCAGTATTATTCTGTACTTAAATATCTAATTACATATGTCATATAGAAGCAGCAGCATATTCTTGTTAGTGTTAACCCCTATTTTACAAATTTAATAGTGCAGCAGTAAGTAAGGATTTAAAGCTTTACTAAAAGGATTTTATTCTGCAGGCTACTGGTGCATCAGCTAAGATTTTTATATAGCAATTAAGCTGTCTTGTGTTTCAGTTTTTAGACCTCTTTCTAAAATGAATCTGGATTGAGGGGAGGAGAAACTTTAAAAGAAACAAATACGAAAAACCACCAACCTTCCAAAACTTCAGGTGGATCCACTTATAATAGGCTAGTGAATTATGAAGAAAGTTTCATAGCAAAACTCTTTGCCAGTGGAAAAATAAGTGGGATCAGAAAGGTTAGCTGTGACTGATATTTGGGCACAGAAGCTAAACAAACCCCCACAAAAGTGTAGTCTTGCCACTGAGCTCTTTTATAGGTATTTGAAGCTTTTTATCTCAGTTGGCTGGGTTTGTTGTTGGTATTAAAGAAAAATATTTGTCTGCTTTAGTCATCTGACCTCAGGATTTTTCATTTTACATTGCCTGTGTAGTTAGTGGGTTGGGATAATTTCCTCTAGAGGAAAAAATTAATCATGGAATATCCAGATACTGCAGTGACAAAGCCTATAAGCAGCTAAGATATTTGGAAAGTGTTAGAAAAAAAATAATAGATTATTGGGGCTTTTGGTGGTTTTTAGGCAGGCATTAAACTAAAAAATGTCAGTATTTTATGGTTCTTTTGTATCAGATAGCTGTCACGAAGAGCGTCTGTTCCTCTTGGGAGTCCTGGTAAGGTGGTCATTCTGGTTCTCCTATCATCCCTGTGCAGATTTGCAGCAGAACAAGTGCCCTAGACGGGGGTAGAGGGAAGGGAGGATGGCTGCCTTGACTTGATCTACCAAAATATCAGGGAGAAAGGCAAGGAGGAAAGAATAGAGAAAAGAAAAATCTGGGACCAGTAGCATAAAATTTTAAAAATTAGTACTTTGAGTGTTCATGTTGTCTTCTGGAGATGTATTGACTGGGATACTTGGTCCCCTTTGCATTAAGGTATAACCTAAACAAAGGGTGTTTTGGCATTAGGTGCCCATTTCAGTTCTTGGCTAACGTAATTTTTGGAATTTTCCCCCAGGATTAGGTTTATGGTTATGAGCTGCTGTATAGAGATACAGCCTGTCCTTGAACAAAAGATATAGATGTTCTTTACTTGGTTTACATAACGAGTTTTTATAGCCAGGTTCACAATCAAGATTCATTTGAGTATATTTTGTTTCTCTTTTGCCTGACCTGGTCATCTTTACATTTTGGATATCAATTTTGTGGATGTCAAGTCTTTGAAGGTCATAGAAATGTTTTTAACCTACACTGTCTGATTTGGTGCTTGATTTACGCTCATCATAAAACACTTTCAAGGTTCTGCTGCTTTATTTGCATTTGATTTCTGGACAGATAACCTGTTTGGCTTAATTTGTTTGTGAAGTGTTTAAATAAGTGTCAAAGAGCATGCCTTCTGAACTTTGTAATGTGGAAAAAAAGGAAACATGTGCTTTCTTCTTTCTTCCCTTTCTCCAGAAGTGTTTCTGTTTAGTGTGTATCATTTGAGCATTACTGCTTTCTATTATTTTGTTAGTTAAAATAAATTTTACCACTTTGCATACAGAACCACCCTATACTTGGAGTGGCATCACTTAAAGAATTACTGTGGTTTTTTTCTGAATTTGGTGTGTGTATTTACATCCAGATACGTAGTAGATTAATTCAGACATACATGGTGTAAAAGCTGAGATGGGTGCTCCAGAGGCTATGGATTAGTAATTTTTTCTATTGTAAAAAATAATAATTTAACAAATAAAGTATTTAAATAAAACAATCAAAAAGACGTAGTAGATTTTTAAAATATATTCTATAGCTTCTCTAATTTATATTAAAAATGCACATAAATATAAACTTGAAATGTATAATAATTAGATTAATATATTTATAAATTATTTGTATTAGATAATATAATAAAACACAAGATGTGCACTTCTTATGGTGTTTTATGTGATAAAGGATGACTCTTTAATGTTACTCCCTAGTTATCATCTCTATTGGGAGATTTAAGTCTTATTTAATTCTGTGAGATTCTGAAA
Source organism: Dromas ardeola (assembly GCA_013398915.1). Taxonomy (NCBI): domain Eukaryota; kingdom Metazoa; phylum Chordata; class Aves; order Charadriiformes; family Dromadidae; genus Dromas; species Dromas ardeola. The sequence goes on along the minus strand of VYZM01019490.1, from coordinate 113,279 downwards.
GGAAAAAACCCTTCTCTGGAAGGCTGCATGGTTTTAGTAATGATAGGATTCCAAAATTACTTTTCTTTCCCATTTACGTACATCCTTCCTTCTCCTTTTCACCTGTGTCTGATCATCCTTTACACTTTGGCTAGGAGTGTCTTTCCTCCATTACAGCCACATTAGTCTGTTTTTTGCATTGGTTGGGTTTTTAGTTTGTTTTTGTTTTTTTTTTTAAACCCACAAAACAAAACCCCCAAACCAAGGAACTAAAAAAACCCCAACCAAAACAAACACACCCTGCCCCTCCCTGCCCAGCCCCCCCAAAAAACCACCAAACCAAAAACCAACTACAACAAAATCTTTGAAGCAATTCTCAGACTTCTGTGCAGACTTTTGGGGTTTGCTCTAAGTTTGAATTCCAGGGTTACTTGTGCTCTTGCAATGTTTCATTCAAAATTCGTAGAATTCAGTCAGATAAAAGCAAACATTCCTGTAGTGGTATGGTTTGGGTTTAGTTGGGTTTTTGTGGTGGTGGTGTTGTTTTTTTGTTGTTTTATTTTAATATACTTTGGAAAGTAGATCATGGATGCAGCAGCTACTAATGCTTCAGAGGCAGAAGAGTCTGTTCTCCCTTTTCTCCTCCTCCTAAAGGATAGTCTTGCCTCGATCATAAACACATTTTACATGTATTTTATGCGCCCTCAAAACTAATGCAGGAGGAAAAATTGAGTGGGTTTAGAGCAAATATACCTTTCTTAAGCTGATAATGTGATGTGGTTGTCTGGTGTAGTAGGATGCTTAAACATTATAATTTAGTGGTTCCTCTGTATTCTGGAATAATCCTTTTTACTCAAGATGCTGAATTCTGAAACTTTTTTGTGGCATACGTTGGATTTTTAGGTGCAGTATAGAAAGAGCACTTTGTTATGCTCCAGAGGTAAAATATGTAGTTTTTTCTTTCAGTCAGGCTCCAAGCTTCGTAGGGCCTCGTTTTGAGGTGGTCATCATGCTGTTGCTAACTCGCTAAGCCTTATTTCCCTTTCTGTAGGCAGTAATGAGTTGCAAATCAATACACTGTTCTTCGCGACCTCACTCATGGAGATGTTGTAACTTTGTATAAGATAGCATTAACAATGTGACTAACACTTGCTTCCCTATTTATTTTAGACATTTGTTTATAGTCTTAAATAAGGTTGTTTTTTTTTTATGGTACACTTAATTCAGGCAGAACAGTATGAAGGTGAAGAGTCAAGTATAAAGTGCTTGTTTAGTAGCTTTCTGAAGACTTAAAGCTAAAGCACTAATAGTAGAGTGGGTGGTTTTTTTTGTTTGTGTGTTTTCTTTAACTATTCCAGGAAATTGTATCACTGAATAATAGCTATTTTGGTCAGACATTAGAAGATCTGTTTTTGTGTATTCTGGCACCTAATCAGACTCTTTAATTTTTATTTTTTTTTAATTATTATTGTGCAGTGATAGAATTATGTTAGTAGCCTGTAATCAAAATAATATGTATGAGAAAAATGGGAAAAGGTGCGTGGACTAGAAAAAGTTTTCCAAGATAAACTAGAGCATGCAAAGCTGCTGTGGAGGTAAATCCTGGCTGTGTGCTGGGAGGTGAGATTGCATGGTGGGGCGGAGAAGAAAGGATGTCAAGTACTTCTCCAGCCTTAGCTGCCTGTTCCACAGGAAGGTAAGAAGAAAATCTGTTCAGGTTGTGCTGTACAATGGCAGATGATTATAAAAAGGAAACAGGTGTAAAACTACCAGGAAATAGCAGAATTGCCTATATGCCTGTTAAAATCTTAATCGGAAAATGTAGCTCTTCAGGGGCAAGAGTAAAGTCTCCATAGGAGGAAATAACGGATTTTTTTAGAATTAAATTGTGATCTCTGGTAGAAGAGAATGCAGTCAGGCAAAGGTGAGGCAGTAAGGAGAAGTACAGGGAAGGGACAACTCAGGGCAACATGCAGATGAGAGATTTAATAAGCAATACCATTAAACTAGTATGGGCCAACTCGTTCTTCCAGATTCAGAGAGTGCACGTGACAACAGTTTTAGAACTATGATCAAATGCAGTGGCAAATACATTTTTGACCTTATTCCCTTATCATTTGGACACCTCTGTTTGCCAGACATCAAATGCCATGTCTTCTGTTTAAGTAACATGAAAGACTATTTGGGCATTATACATTGGCTAGTATGGCGGACTGGTCAGTCTGGATTCAAGCATGTCTGACAAAGTGCCCTGTTCCAGAGTTTACCATCTCTTTGCTCAAAGGTGTTAATAACCATCAGAAATTGGAATAACTTACTTTAAGCCTGTCTTTTCCTTGCCATGTCCTCCTTGTACCCAAAGGAAAAGAACAGAATTTAAGAATTGATATTCATACGCTACTGATAATACTAACTTTTTTTTGTATGGTGGATCCTACATTTTGTTCTGTCTTGTATATAAGTAGCTATTCCAATGTTGCATTTAATGCAGTTGTTCAAAGCCCACATGATTAAAGCCTAACCACAGATCTGTGTGTCAGCATAGGGCCAGCTCCAGGGGACCTGCACCACGTTAAGAGACCTGATGTTTCTGAAGGTAGCAAGAAGAGCGCGGTGGGCAGGGAGCTGTTTCGTATTAACAGCAGCCCCAGAATAATGGGGAGAGAGGAATCAAACTCAGTAAAGCACAGAACATGTGCTGATGCTAATTTTCTCATGGTAGGCCCAGTTACAGAAGGGATGTGAACCACCATCTAACCAGACTTCTGGTTTGTGAAGGCTAAATTCTTGAGGCTAAATTAATCTAAATGCTTTGTTTAGCCAATGTCTTTGGCAAAGGGGTTGCTTGTTTAGTTTTTAGAGTTGGACCAGCTATATGGATGATACTCGCTTTGTTATATGGATTATGTAGCTATGTGGAAAATCGTAATAGGAAGTTATAACAGTATATGTGTTATGTGCTTTGTTGAAGTGTTGTAGTAGGTCACGAGAGCATGTGATTTTAAAAAGTCTAGTTCAGTGCTAGACTCCAGTTTCCGTATAGCAGATAAAATTACACCTTTTTATTGAAACAACCAACCATTAATAGTATACTTATTACTCTCTCTTCTATAACTTGCACATAGTAATAGATTAATGACTTTCACTTTTAGGTGCTGGAGATCAGAATTTATTTACTTCCTTGTATCCTACACTTTCTCAGCAGCTTCCTAGAGAACCCATGGAATGGAGGAGGTAAACTTACATTTTATTCTGTGACGCTATTTCAGTGTGTGTTTTTAGTCTTGGGAAAGTGTGTATTATTTGTGCTCTGGGAAGCTCTTAGCATAAATTGAGTTGAATGTAGCAACTGACTTAAGAAAAGGACAACTTAAATAATCAAGGTAAATGTTGTTCAGGATGATCACTTGCACTTGGCTATGTTGAACTTCACAAGAAACTTCATAAAGAAAAATTATAGTAATGCTGTGTTTCTCTTTTTGGTTTTGTGGTTTGTGGGTTTGTCTTGGTGTGTGCTTTGATGTGCTTTGACAGCCATGTTCTGAAAGTGACATGCTTTCTGTTTAATGAGGATATAGGTAGAATTTATGTGAAATTAGGTGCACTTTCCTGCAAAAAGTTTGGTATGGCACACTGTTTTCTGATTAGAAAAAAAATTTGGGAATTTTCTTATTTAGAATTATCTACTTTTAGAGGTCCTAGAGGTAAAGAAAAGCTTTTAATGAAAGCTGAAAAGCTTCTAGCTCCTGTTCTTGCGAAAAGAAGCATCTATCTCATTTTAAGTGATACCAAATTTTAGTTAACTTTATGCTAGCTGCAGTAAGCATAATTTGTGACTTTCCAATACCAGAATATTTCAGTTTACTCCTCTTCCCCAAAATACATGTTCATTTTTGGATTCTGCTGTGTATGTCTCATCCACTAATTTGAATTTTTAAACTTTGCAGGTCTTATGGCCGTGCTCCGAAGATGATTCATCTAGAATCTAACTTTGTTCAGTTTAAAGAGGAGCTACTGCCCAAAGAGGGGAATAAGGCTCTCTTGACTTTTCCCTTTCTTCATATTTATTGGACAGAATGTTGTGTGAGTATTAGGAAAACAGAATGAAAAACTAACCACTCAGATTTAAAAAGGAAATTGTTTTGACTTTCTACTTGTGCTCTCTGGTATTTTTCATTTGCTTTTCATGCTTATTTGAACAATTAATTCTGCATTGCATAAGCATGCATACTCAATATTATTGGAAACAAAACTTAGTCAGCCTGAGTACTTTTTACCATAAGCAGTATTTCTTTGTAATGTTGCTTGAGACTAATAGGACAGGCTTTTGAATAACCTAGTTTTTCCAGTACTTTGTCATGAAAAAAAACAGGATCTAGGAGTGTTGCTGCAGTAGCACAGCACACTTGCTTCATAATACAGAAGTGTGGCCAGAGTATTTCAGTTATAATCTATTCATGAGGTTAAATCCTAAGATATGTATGTTTTCTTTAGTTCATCTTCTGTATGTGTCAGGTATTAGTACCTGTTAGCAATCTAAACTAGGCAAGATTTGGCATGTCTTAATCCTGTTTCTGTACAGTTCACTGCTTTTTGATTGGCCTCTGTTAGGAATTAATTATCCAGTTGAAGGACAAAGGTGACATCTGATCTGTGACCAATCAAAAAGTATCCAGAACAGCCTTAAGAGTTGTCTGAACTGATCTGTTTAAAACCAACCCAAAAGCCAAAAAAGTGCCAAACAACACTTCTGTGTTTTTTTTTTTTATTTTTATGGAAAAGCTTTTAAACAGATTAAGATTTGGGCAATGTTAGGAGGCACAAATATCGCACTTCTGCTACTACGTGAGAATAATGTTCAGCTTTGTAATTTCAAAGATGTTTTTGTTGTAAAGTTCAAGAATGTGTAAAATAAGAGTTTAAATTATATTTAAAAATCTTAATTTCAGTAATCTAAAGAATGATAACATACCAAATACTAAGATATATTTACTGTTAACCAAAATACTAGAAATCAATTAAATTCAAAGACCAAAACCTTGCTATACTTTACCTCATTTGATTTCTTTCAGTGAGTGAACTTATTGGTCACTAATTTTCTTTGAGACGTCTTTCTGTTTGTCTTCTGTTGGAACAAAATTTGCCTTTTCAAATTGTTCAGAATGTCTGTTTGATTTGATGATTCACCACTTCTCATCCCAGGACACGGAAGCGTACAAAACTACAGTCAAGGATGACATCACCAAGTGGCAGAATGTTCTCAAAGCTCACAACTCGGTGGACTGGCTAATTGTGGTAGTGGAGAGTGATGCCAAGAAAAAGAACAAAACAAATATCCTTCCCCGAACATCTATAGTAGATAAAATAAGAAATGACTTCTGTAACAAACAAAGTGACAGGTAAGCATTCTCTTACTTGCAAACATTTTAACCTTTTGACTATCGTGCTGATTTAAAAACTCAACCCTATGTCACAGGTTACTTGCTCATTTAAGGACTTTCCTTGATGTCCAGCATCCAAACTGATGGTACCATAAGACCTATGCTTCGAAGAAGGCTGACACAAGCAATAAAGGGAGAAGTTTATTTTCAGTTCTTCCTGGATTCATGGTGGCTTTGAAATGTGTTTCAAAAAGCTCTCAAGTATTTACTCCTGGCTAAGAGAGGTTTAAGGGGAATAGTGTGGTAATATTCAGTTTTTAGAACTTCAGGGTTTTTTGTTAGCTTAGCTGCTGGTGGAAATGTTAACAGAATTACCAGTAGTGGGAGTGAGGTGAGAGGGGAATATGAAGCCAATAGGGTGTATTTTTTACCATTGTACTTTCTGCCTTTCACTTAATCACCTTTCTGCTATGAGATAATTGACTTAAAGCCAGTTTTTTCAGGTGTTTTTATTCTAAGGAAAAAAATATTGAATATATGAAACTGGTTTTGCTTTCATTAAAGTCAGCAAAATACACAAATCTTAATTTCAAACCAACTTTAATAGATACTGTCTTCCTTGTTCTGAAACATTGTGCTGAGTCTATTATATATATTACATTTTTTTCTTTTAACCTTAAGAGTTAACTTTAAACGGGACATTTTTCCCTGAAGAATGAGTGACAGTATGAACATTTGAAGTTGAAAAGAGTAGATGGAAGCACTCATTGTACCTTGGTGTGAGTTGACAGTGACTGGCAGGTCAGCATGTTATAACACACTGTACATTGGCAGCACTTTCTTTGTACCTAGACAGTTTGGTATATTACAGGATTATTTAGGCAAATAATTTGAACAACTAGAGATATCTTTAGTTTTTTGAATGTTAGTAAATTGTGATAGAAAAACTGAGGGGAAAAAAATGCTCTAAAAAAAGGCAGATTTGTTTGTGAATTAATGGGATCTGTTTGTTTGTTTATTTTCTGATAAAAGCAGTGGAAGTTTTAGCATATAGGATTGAGATACTGTTAGAATATATTATGGAGGATTATTTTAAGTGATTTAGGAAAGGCTGACTATATGTGATCTAATGGATCTTGGTTTGTATCTTGCATAATCCTTGCCAGGAGTAACTATAATTAGTGTTCTGCTGATTTGTATTGCTCAGGAGCCTCTTTTTTTCTTGGATAGCTACAGCATTACTTATGTTTAAGTAATTGGAATAATGTATCCATTATTTGCTTCAAAAAAAGTAAAGCTTTATAGTACTCATTTTGCAGAAAACACTTAACTCTTCTCATAAATTATATCACAGACTTAAACATGCATGGAACAGTTTTTAAAAAGCCACCGAAAAACAAGCAAACAAAAAACCCACAAAACCCCAACATACATACTCCCAAACCACCTCAAAAAAACCACCCCAACCTTGTTTTTTTTTCCTCTAATTAGTGTTGAATGAAAACCTAAATTTTGTTTACTCTGAATCAGTCGGGTATGCACAGTATTCAACTGTGTATTTATATGTGAATTTTATGTTTACCTCCTCAAAAATAATTTTTATCAATCTCATTACAGATGCGTGGTACTTTCTGACCCTTTGAAAGACTCTTCCCGTTCTCAGGAATCTTGGAATGCCTTCCTGACCAAACTCAGGACATTGCTTCTCATGTCTTTTACCAAAAACTTAGGCAAGTTTGAAGATGACATGAGGACTTTGAGAGAGAAAAGAACTGAGCCAGGGTGGAGCTTCTGCGAGTATTTCATGGTCCAGGTAAGAATCTCTTTCTATTGAAGAAAGAACTTGAGTCCTAATTTTAATAATGACTCTTGTCGTTGTTGTTGTAGTTGGCTTTCTGGTACTTTTAATGTTCTGGTCATTCTCTGAGGGCTGGGGCAGGAAATACGAAGACTGGTATAAAAGCAGCATTTCTAGATCTTGTTTGCAGCAGGTTCGTGTTCCGTTGTAATACAGTGCTGTTACAGAAGCAGAATCTTTTCAGGCTTGTCAAAGTTTTATAAACCTGAAGCAAACAAATTGCATCTAGAAAGTGTTTCAGTAGTTGGTCTTGAATTTTGGGTGAATGTCCCATTACTGTGTGTGCACAAAGACACTAAAACTTGTAATTGGTATTTAATATGAAGGTTGCTGTGCTTTCTTGGTTTAGATTGTTATCAGTATGTATGGAGATGATTTTTAGAAAAGCGTCTATTTTGAAGAAACCCATATAGAGAATGCCTTGAATTCCATTTTTTTATATTTCTAAATTTGTCTTTGCTTTAGCTGGTATAGAGAAAAGCAAGAAACTCTTGTTTGATAGAATTAAAGGTCTTGATTCCTTTGGAATTTTCTAGTCCTTGTACAGTGCTGTTACCCACACCAATTCCACCTCATCTTCATGTCTCCTTTGACTTCATGTGCTACCTCTTGCATTTGATATATCTTGTTTTCAGACTTTTTCTACTTACCTCTCTGTCTCTCTTCTTTGTGTACAACTGAACCTTTATTGATACTGCAGTTGGTGTCTTCACAGTGTAAACAGAGGGGGGCAAAGTTATTACTATTATGGGAGATGAGTTTTCAGCAAAGATGTTTGTTGGGTTTTTTTGAAACTCTAACTTTTAATAGATGTATGAACAATACCTTGTAGTGAATCAGGATCTGGATACACAACAGAATTTACTGGCGTAGCTGTATGACTTAATCTTTTGTGAATCCCCCTGTGTTAGAAAGAAATGGTGCATCTTTTACAATGCAGTTTTTCCTACATGTGTGAATACTGAAGGGGAAGAATGTTGGAAAAAGTAGTTCCCAGAGCTCTATGTATGCATGGGGGCAGGCTGCAATACCAGACATGACTAATACCAGTAACATGCTCCTTGTATTGCTTGTGTGTCAAAAGGAAGAACTGGCCTTCGTCTTTGAGATGCTGCAGCAATTTGAGGATGCGCTAGTGCAGTATGATGAACTGGATGCCTTGTTTTCTCAATATGTTGTCAACTTTGGGGCTGGTGGTAAGTGTCTTAAAATGTTAAGTGTATCAATTTTCTTCACTATGCTTCCGCTAAACAGCCCAGTGCTTTGGGTACCGTATGTGTACATGGGAGAAAAAGGTGGTACATTGCAGTGGAGATGCACTAGGCGGTTTGTGCTCTTCTTTTATGCTGTATGCAAGCTCAGTGCACATCAGTTTATTATTTAGTCTATTAAAGTTTTGTTTTTCATCTGAGGCTTGGAAGTAATTTTTAATGGAAACCTGCATTTTGCTCTTAATCGATGATCATTACAAACGGAGTCCTGAAACTCTATAATTACCTAAGTATGGATCTGGCTGGGATACAGTTGCTGTTTTCACAGCTCACTGCTAAGTTATTCAGTAAAGAGCTTCCTGGAGAAATGCATTCAGTTTTGCCTCAAATTACATGAGACATTTGGTAATTACTACAAAACTGAATAGAAATCTGCGCTTAATCCGCACTATGAAATTTAACTTTCTCTTCAAGAAAAATTACTGTGCAAGAAGTATCAAATAACTTCAAACTGTTTTAATGAGCTCAAGCGTGTGTTGTTATATAACAGCTTTAATCAGGTATATGTTATGAATCTGGTAAAAATACAGTGCAGGAGTAATTGCAGTGAAATATATTTGTCCAGACTGAGCCTGATGCTCTACCTGAAAGTGTGGGCACATCTATCCATGATGGCTGAATAAGAAATACTTAAGTGGATAAAGCTTGTTTGTTTTGAACTTCAGGTAGGCTTCATTGCTAAGAAATACATTACAAACTGATTGCCACTATACTAATACGAAATATGCAATTAAGACAAAAAGCCTATGGGGTTTGAATGTTCTGAAATTCAGTTATCTGTTTACCTGTGTAAGTTCTGCTGTTTTTTGTTTTGTTTTTGAAGTTAAGACATTAAGTCATTTATCCATATGATAAACTTTAGAAAGAATAAGCCAGCTCAAACCTCTGGAGAGAGGAAGAAGAGGCTTTGATAGAAAGCAGTAATTGATTCTTGGATATTAACTTTATTTACTTAGATGGTGCAAACTGGCTGACGTTTTTTTGCCAGCCAGTGAGGAGCTGGAATGGTTTAATTCTCCGAAAACCAATAGACATGGAGAAGAGAGAGCTAATTCAAAATCAAGAAGCTACTCTACTGGACTTGCGTAGTTACCTATTTTCTCGCCAGTGCACGTTATTAATCTTCCTGCAGAGGCCATGGGAGGTTTCCCAGCGAGCATTGGAGCTTCTTCACAACTGTGTGCAAGAACTCAAGCTATTAGAAGTGAGTCAGTGTAATATATTCCATTATGTGAATGATTTTATCCAATGATGATCTAACAAGATTTTTGAAGTTTAGATGTCGGTGACCAGAATACAGTAAGCACTGGCTGTGAGTTACCAAAATGATGCTGTAATAACAGATTGTAACAGTGCTACAGGTGAATGTTTCATCATGAGGATGTCTTTGGAAAGAAATTTGGAGACATCACGTCCGAAAACCAAACCTGTATTTAGTTAAAGTATTCTAGTCTTCACCTGGAAAGTTAACTTCTTAAGCTGGTAGGTAATTTGTCTGCTTCTTTCCTGGATTTATGACCAGTCTCTTGAGCTATAGTTCCCGTCATTTAAATCTATAACAGTGTCGTATTGAAGAAAATTAGGCAGAGTGGTTAATATGCTGATATGCGAGCTAGTAATCTGTAACAAAAAGTGATTTTGAACTAGAAACATTATCTACAGTAAGACTTTTTTAGTGCCTTGCAAATTGGATGCTGCTTTGATTGCCTTTTGTGGTTCTTACTTGTGATTCCTTTTGGTGCCCAGTAATGCTCTTCTGTGTTATACATGTGTCTCTGGCTATCTCTTCCAATGACAGAAGGAAGAGATAGAAACAAGTGACAGCACTCAAAGCTTTTTGTGGTGTTGCATGCCTCCATGCATTACCCCCCCTTCCTACATACTTCAGTTTCTGCTGGTGGTTTTTAATTCTTTAAAGAGGCTTTATCAGGGATGTTGTACACTGATCATCCTCCATGTATGACCATGGATGTCTATGAATTGAAATGCATCTTTAAGAAGAGCGTAGTGTGCACAAGAATATTTCTGAATTTCACCTTGTGACTCATCCATGTCCTTAATCCTGTGGGTGTCTGGTTCTCTGTAGTTTTATCTGTGCTATTATAACAGTAGCTGCTAACTTTTGCCTGTCTGACACTGCGGTAGTAAGTTCTATCTGTTCATCTGCATTTAAAAGCAGAAAATCTACTTTGGATGCATTGCCAACACCTTCATGTATTCTAAAACTAACAAGTAATTCCCACAGATAGTATGTTTTAGGTATGTGTTCTGTGGTTGTTTTTTTCATTTCCAAAATAAATACATTCAGCCCTCTAAATCTCTGAAGGAACTTCCTGTGGTTCCCCTTTGGCTCCACTCCAAGTCTGTCCTGCGCCCCCAGTGTCTGGGGCTCTTCTCTGCACTGTCTCTTATTTCTGCTGTTTCTGTCTTGATGTGGTGATCCAAACTGAATGCAGGTGTTCAGGCTGTGAGACGGCACTGCTTATTTGTGCATACCATGTAGTTGTCCCTGTTGTGATCCTTTTTCTTAATACAGGCAGACCTCTTAATGTGGCTTGACACCACTGAATACATAGTGGAAGTCTAAACTACTCTGTTCTTACAATCTTTCTCTTCCTGAAAATTCTTTCAGAATTCAGATTTTTTCAAATGCACTGTGGTTGCACGATGATCTTTCCTATCACATTAGTCAATTACCTAGTTTATTATGGGTTTCAAGACTTTCAGAGTCTTTTTAAAAGGAGTATTTTTGCATTGTTTATGAACAGGATTTTGAGACACCATTACTGTGATTATATTCCAGATCTTTAGTTCTTGAAATATTCTAGTATCAAACTCTCCTGTCTTTCTTTATCATGTCATGAATAATAATCCCTTCTTGTTCTCTTCCTCTCCCCCCGTGTGTTTTTTTTTGTTTGTTTGTTTATTTGTTTGGTTTTACCTCTATTCTTTAATTAGCCCATGACAGATATCTTGTCCTTTGATTAACAAACTTATTGTTGTGAAGGAAACTTAGACTAATTTCATTTTTTTCAGGTTTTTTAATTACTTCTTAATGTGCTTTTAATTTCAGTCTCAGTTAAATCTGATGTCTCCTTAGGAAAGTAGTAGTATTTACAGAAATTTTTGATAACTCTGTTTTCCTTAGGTTTAGTTTCCAATTTTTTGGGATTTTTACAACTACTAGGACCTATTAGTCCTCTTTTCCTTCTCTTTCATCTTGGTGAATGTATCAAATCTAGTTAATATAGTCACTGTCTAGTTGCTTAGCTGACCTTGTTTCATGAACTAATATATATAAATTATTCACGAGGTAGTGAGAGTTGGCCTGTTTTTTGTGTATTCTTAAACTAAGCTCCTCCAAGAGGCTCTGCTGTGTTGCATCATGAATAGTATTTTGCTGAAGCATTTTCTCATCTGACTAATGTTTATTTCCAAGTTAATTTTATTTGTTCATCTTCAGGTCTCTGTTCCTCCTGGAGCTTTGGATTGTTGGGTATTTTTGAGTTGTTTGGAAGTCTTACAAAGAATAGAAGGCTGCTGTGATAGGGCTCAAATAGATGCAAATGTTTCCCACACAGTTGGCTTATGGAGCTATGCCACTGAGAAGGTGAGCAAATGATGTGTTGCAGTTGTGGTATTACAGTTTTGAAGTAGACCATTTGTTTCTGTGGAACAGATTTTGCACTTTTTGTTGTGGAATTTAATATGGGGTTTGGTGTATTGTCTTGAGGCTAGTCTAGGTGAGACTTACATGTTGATATCCACTTTTTCCACTGTCAGATGAGGCCTGGGAATAACTCTTTTTCTGTTGTCCACCCACACCCCCCCTACTCTCAGTTTGATAATGACTGGCTAATTAAACTCTATAATGAACTCAGTCCATGTCATCTGAGAGAAGGAGCACGAATTTCAGTTATAGCAGGAGAAGCTGCCCAGACACTAGAGCAGGGTAGGTTTAGATTAGACATTAGGAAGAAGTTCTTTACAATGAGGGTGGTGAGACACTGGAAGAGGTTGCCCAGAGAGGTGGTGGAGGCCCCATCCCTGGAGACATTCAAGGCCAGGCTTGATGAAGCTCTGAGCAACCTGATCTAGTTGAAGATGTCCCTGCTTACTGCAGGGGGGTTGGACTAGATGACCTTTAAAGGTTCCTTCCAACCCAACACATTCTATGATTTGGATGCATTTACCATTATAAATAGAGATTACAGCAATGCTTTTACATAGTTCATTATTTCTTCAGTATGTTAGTGTGGTAGTAATAGATCCTTAACTTCACTGAAGATGTTAGCATTGATGGCTTGTGATAGAGGCAAATAAATAATAATTTGCAATTTTTCAGTTACCACCCCTTACCATAAAGTAAAAGTTGTAAAGTGGTCTTTTCAGTTGGGTTAAGCCCCTTCTCTAATTACGTGAATGCCTTTTCAAGTTCCAGTTACTCCGTTTCTATGAAACAGTTGGTGCCTAAGGTTGCTACTGCTTTCCACTGTTGAAAAACAGTTTGGAAAGATGACGAACTCCAGAAACTACTGAAATAGCATACTGTGATCTTTGTGGATGTTTTTGAAGACCAGAATAAGCTCATCCTCTTGTTTGCATAGCCTGTAGAATATTTTCTATTTATTTAAACCATAGTTTGTTCCTATTTCAGTAGACTTAGGAATCCTCTAAGTGACCCTGGGAGTTCGTTGTCTTATTACAAAAGCATAGAAAGACAATTTCCCCTTGAAGAGTTA
>VYZM01019490.1:71971-99661 GCA_013398915.1 Dromas ardeola | reverse complement strand
AAAAGGTCTTACTGGCCATCCCCATTTTATATGGTGTAGAGTAATATGACAAGCTGAGACCTCTTTTCTTTTGCAGGCTTACCATGGTAATTGATTGAGTTACTCTAAATTAATTAACTAAATGACCAACAGAACTGAACTTCTTTAAGACATTATCTTCTACTGACTTCCGGGTGTTAAGCATACCAGCTGCTGTCTAGCAGAGGTTTCATGGTAGTTGTGTGGCACTGTTTTAACACCATTAGCTATGCTCATAATCTCTTTTTCAAGAAGGTTTTGACCCAAATACAATACTTTGGGTGAATTTGTAAGCTTGTCTTATCAGTGTACTGGAGACTGCCTGCATTTCTTGATTATATAGTTTTGAAAAATACAGACACAGTTATTAGAAATGATCTTTGATGATAACTGCCAAACATCTCAAGCTTTGTCCATTTTTATATGGAAAACCAGAAGGATTTATTCTGATGAGGTGTTATGCATGTAGGGACATGTGTGTCTACGCATGTGTTCCAATCTTTTTTGAGTTAGTAACTTATATGCAATTTAATTCTTAATAAAATTAATTTCTACTGTGAGAATAACTGTTACTTTTGAAAGGTTCTCTACTTTCTTCCCATGAAGCAATTTTAATGTAGATCTTACAAGCAGTATAATATGACAGCAGTGGAAATGTCTTGTATTGTAGGAACGATGTAATAGAATAGAAGGAGTTTTATATTGATTTTGTAGCTTATTGAAAACAAGCATCTGGTTTCTCTTATAGTTAAAATCTCTGGGTTATCTGTGTGGACTTGTGTCAGAGAAGGGACCCAATTCAGAAGACCTTAACAGAACTGTCGATCTGTTAGCAGGGTTGGGAGCAGAACGCCCTGAAACAGGTATTACCGGGAATGTATGCATTCTGTCTGATAACTCACATTGTCTTAAATACAGAGCATAAAAATACATCAGTAATAATAATTTCCAAGTATCCCTACATATATATAAACATTGATAGAACTCTGTTATCTCTTAGGAGTTCTTTTAGTGTGTCTACTACTTTAAATTATCAATGCATCTCCTTACTGTTGCAAGCCTAAGTTTTTCCATTAATGCTGCATTTGTCAGCATTTAGGTAAATAGTCTTGACCAGTACTGGTTTTTAGTAAAGTTTTTAATACTTTCAGACAAGCATTAAAAAGAAAATTATTTGGAAAATAAATGCAGCATCCTTGATCTGATACAAACAGATAACCTGCAACTGGAACTACAAAGTGATGTTGTTTGAGTTGAAGTGATATTATTTGAGCGGCTGAACAATCAAATTTATTTACTCCATGGGGATTTTATCACTCGCAAAGATCTTTCTGAAGGGAAGAAGTTAAATATGCTAGAAGAATTAGTATCTGTGAAGCATTAGCTGACAGGCTGATGCTTCACTTGGTCTTGCAGGTCTGTTGATGTATGCTTCTTAATTCAGTGCTATGGTGTCTGTTGTATTTATTTAAAATGGGGGCTTCTTTCTTCTAGAAATACTGACACATACTTGGTCAGGCAAAGACTTTTGAGTAAGCTACTTAAGAAAAAAAACTTGGTCTTGCTAACAATTTTCATTTGAAGTACATTATTTAAAGTAGTAAAATGTCTTTAAATTACAGTTTACTTCTGTCATGCTGATTTATAAATCCAGCAGTGGGGAGTTGTGAGAATATTACTCTTGGCACAGTACGGTATTTCCGTACAGTTGTGTGTGTTTCTAGGTTGAATAAATGTTATGAAATATTGTGTGGAGAAGTTAGTACAGTTGTTATATTGCTGCTTGCCTTTACCCTGGTACCCTGAACATCACTCACGTGCACGCATACACAGAGAGTTGTGAAACAGCCTTTCTTGATCTTATTCTAGAGCCTGGGGAAGAAACTCGTGATCTGTCTCTGAGTGTTAGTGTAGTTTCCCACTTAACAGTAGTTTTCTCTTCACTTTCTACTGAAGGAAAAAGGGGGGGGAGTGTTATTAGAATAGGAATGTATTTGTAAGTGACACCTCTTGTTCTGCTTTTTTCTAAAGCAAATGCATCACAGAGCCCTTATAAGAAACTTAAAGAGGCCTTATCATCTGTAGAAGCTTTTGAAAAACACTACTTAGTAAGTATGAGTTTTGGTTATTTATAATAGTTTTGTGTGTTTACATTATAGATTGAATAGGGCCAAAATTTCCAAACCTGCGAAGATAACATTGAGAACATAAATCCGTATTTCTGAATTTTGTTATCAAAGGTTATTGCTTACACACTGAACACAACAAGGCTGATTTGTCTTACAACTGGAGCTCTGTATGAGGCCCCAAGTTTCAAGTATTTGGATTAAGTTTAATATTTACAGTTATGAGTTAGAGGTTATTATCTGTAAGTATGTATACTTAGTTATTAAAAAAGCCAATGTCATGGTTATCATATTCTGCTGTCCCAAATTCAGGATTAATTGAATCATACCCAGAAGAATACTGTTGTGTGAATTCAGCTTCCTTTTGAATGGTTTATACTTGCATCTTGCAATGGCTGTTACATGGTTTAAGTTATACTGTTGAATTTTTTATATAAACTGTGGGACATCTGTGGATAATAGGTTCTAACAGGGTTCTAATTCCATTAGAATTCTTGTTGTGCTTTAATATGCATGTTTATTTCCTGATGCTCCCTTACTGAGGAGCCATCGTAATGATCTTCTCCCTCTTCTTTTTTTTCTTTTTCTTTTTTTTTTTTTTTTTAATAGAAGATTGTTAAATAAAACAAAAAAAGAAAAACCAACCCTGACTGTCACAAGAGTGTGTTTGGTTTTGGGGGGGGTTTGGTTTTTGGTTGTTTGGGTTTTTTTTTCCCTCAAACAATTTTCCTCTGAAATTTATATTTGCAGTACTGCTGTTAAAGTTTTCTGAGAAAAAGTTGGAGGAAAACTGGGCAATTTGTTTTTATCTGAAAACTAGGTGGTACTAATTTTTATGAAGTTTTATTGAAAGAAAAAGTCTCAAAAGATTTTGTCTGAAGATACCAGGTTTCATTTTTATACTTCATTTCTTTATAAGACTAGTTGGATAGCTGGACCAAAAGTAAAATCTTCAGAATTGCTAGCTGCTCTTACATATTCAGTTCCAACTTGCACCTGAAGATCTCTACTAAATTCAGCAGTATCATCCTAATTTAAGAAACTAAGTGGGATATGCAGATTTTGCCAATGAACTAATTGTCATTCCTATTTGTTTTGTGACTGCACTTTTATGCAACAGAAAATCAGATATCAGATACACTATAAAAGACTGTTTTCTATGTGGCTGTCACATAAATATATACAATTTATGTATACCCATAATTTATCCATGTATTCAGTGGAGAAGAACATAGAATTAATTAAAATTTCCAGACACAGCTAAGACAAGTTATTTGCATTTAAAATTTTAATGAGTCTGGAAAGTAAAATGCAGCTTTTCAGACATGTTGAAAGCAAGAAGTGATGAGCTTTTATTACGAGAAAAGGCTTTGCTCTCATTCAACGGCTAGTCTCATGCAACAACTTCAGAATCACCGTCAAATCTTCTACAAGCGTGTTGGCTTATACCTTAATTTTGGGGTAATGTAGCTTTTCATTTGTATGTGTAGCTGGTGTCTAAGACTTCTCGGTGGTGATACTGATCTGTTAAGGAGTAGTCACTTAGTCTATGGTCAGGTATTGTTGTGAGCTCTTAAATAAAAACAGAAGTGATTTTTCTAGGCTGTCCATAAGAAACAGCAAAAATGGCATTTGGGAGCTCATTTTAGGTCACTTTCCTGCCCCGTAGGAATAGATGCTTTCTGACAGATACTCTGCAAAATATTTAGGCAGTTGGAAGCTCTTAAGCAATTTGTTTTGAAGGATAGAGTAGTTCTTAATATACTAAGTGAAGTAGAATGAGCTTCTGTGGAAGGTTGCTGACAGTCAGAAGAGGCTGCGGGTTTCTAAATGTGATGTGAAATGTTTTTATATATCTGGCCAGAGATTATTATATACTTGAGGAAAAATGTTTGGTGGTGGTATACAGTATGTGTTGTAACTGCTAATTTCGTGAGAAAGATTTGTTGCTGTTATTACAAGCTTAGGGCAAGGTGAGGAAGGTGACATGTAGACAGTGTGGCTGCATTGGAAATTAAATTTAAGACTGACAAGCTTCAATCTGGGATTGCATAGCTTCAAGCAAAATTCCTTTAAGGCACTCTTGTGAAAATACTTACAAGGATTATAACTTGGCATTTTGCATTTAATTGTATGTTTACATACAGCAAACTTTCATATACTTAATGGTATTATGTGCAGCTTTAGTGAAAGTATCACGTACCACATTCTGTATGTAGCTGATCTGGTTTTGAAGTATTAATTGTAAGTCTCTGGGCCAAGCTCTAATACTGTTCTAAATATGTCATGCTGTGGTGCATCCTGGAATGATACACTACACGATCCTGCAATGATAATCTAATGGCATGTAGTCACTGAGAAATAGGTGCTCTCAAAAAAAGACAGGAGGATTCAAGTGTAAAGAAGTGCTTGAAACTGCACCTCATCTATTATTTTGGTGGGTTTGAGTTGCCTTATCTAATTTTTAATAGACTTTTTTCTTCTGCTATTTATAACACAGATATGGGATAATGACCAACTGTAGAAAAAGTGAAGATGACCTGTTACAAACTGCTCTATATTGTGTGCTGGGGGCAAGGGGAGATCAAAAAAGTGACTCGTTCTGGTCTTTTTGTTGTAGTAACTTAGTTACTGGCCACGAGTTTGTGTGAAATACCATATAGCTACTAAAAATATATGAAGCTTATAATAGTTTCTTTTCTTTTAAACAGGATCTGTCCCATGCCACCATTGAAATGTACACAAATATTGGAAGAATTCGCTCAGCTAAGCTTGTGGGAAAGGACTTGGCAGAATTTTATATGTAAATGAATGTTTGAAATGTTTTAAATGCATTTGCTTTGAAAAGTTTGAATATAATCCTTGAGGAAAATATGCTGTATTTAAAAAGGAATTTTAAAAAGTATTTTTTTAAATGTAAACGTACCCTAAGTTTCAGGCTGTATTTCAGCAAAAAAAAAGAATAGGAACACTGGCAATCTCTTTATATCAAACCCTAATTCTCACCTCATGATTTGGTACTCATACCTTTTAACCGTCCTGTGTTCTTTAGCTTGATCCTTTCTCCTCCTAGGGAGAAAAGGGCAATGGGGCGGTGTGGGGAGAAAGAGAGAACTTTGCGTTTACTATGGCTTGCTTTGTAACGTGGCTTCTGACTTGTTTCAAATTTTAGAGTTACCTTAACTACAAATCTGTGTGTATGTATCTCAGAAAAGCCAGAAACCATGTTCTTTGGAGAGCAATCAGTTTGATACTTGAGGTTATGATTGCGAAATGTTTGTTTCCCCCACTGTGAAACTTACAGTGGTATTATTCCTATATATAATTTCCGAATATATTTTTTGTGTTTATCCCTGCTGTTAAATACCACTAAAGGAACCTCCTGCATTGGTTCTCCATTTCATTTTATTTTTCTTATTTAGAAGAATTTGGGAGTCCTAAGTGGGTTTTTTTGGGAAAATATGTTTGGGCATGCTTCTCACCTGTCTTCACTAAAGCAGTCTGATCTTCTAGCTGCAACAGATTCTTCTCAATTAACTTAAATTTTCACCTGAGGTAATAATGTTAGGTTTAAAGATTACCGCGGAAGTGCTGTGTAGTGATAAAATGATATTTTCATTGAAGCATTTCCCTGCTTTAAAATTGTTGAGTAAGCACGTTTTTACTTAACTGTCAGAAGCGTGAGATGGCTTTTGTCATATTTGTAAGAGGTAGCTTCACCTCACTTGCTTTGACTTGGGATAGGTCTGTATATGAAGCCTTTCACTGACATGGTATATTTACATGAATTGTAGTTCTCCTTGCTTAAGTGAATTGCATAAAGGTAGGCCAATATGTCGATCCATTACTGGCAAAATAAAGAGCATAATGGTTCACTGCATCTTATTTTCCATTCATATTCCCATCACCGCTTTTTGAAAAATGTGTGGGGAGTTTTCATGACTGCAAAGGTTCTAATATCACTCTACTTATTTGTATATTTTTAAAGGAGGAAGAAAGGTCCACAGAAGGCAGAAGTCTATCTTCAAGGAGCACTGAAAACTTACCTTGCTGAGGGCTGGGCATTGCTTGTCACACATACGAGAAAACAGTTAGCTGAATGTCAGAAACACCTTGGGCAAATAGAAAAGTATCCTCTAAAAGGTGGAGCCAGAAAAATCAAGACCGGAGAAAATGATACTTATGATTGTTTTTCTTAATATCTCTAACTTTTATTTAACAGTAGAGACTGCCAAACATCAGACAGCTGAGTTATTTCTTGTTTCCGTTGTTGCTGTTCGTTTGGGGAGGGTTGGGTTATTCATTTTTTAATTTTTATTTTTTTAATATCTGGTTCACTTAAAACCTTTTGCATATGGTTGCTGCTCTCGCTTTTAAGTATGTCTAGGCTCTAGAGTGTGCTCTAGTGCCGCAACGTGGATGATGTGAAGTTTGTCATTAGTTCAGCAGATACTATAGAGGTGTTTTATTATTCTGTTTGTACATCACTATGGGAAGTTTTTATGTGGTACTGTTTTTTCATTTGGTAAATATGGCATTATAGTGTCTTCCTATATTAAGGAGCTTAATTTCTGGGGTTTTTTTCTATAACTGCTACCACCTTTTTCCTGTATCTGACCTGGCAAGGACTCTTCTGGTATTTGTAATGGTGACTTTTTCCACAAGTTAAAACTGAGGCTTGGAAGATGAAAATCTTGTGGCTTTGGCGTGGTGTCATGTTTCAACATTTTTTGCTATTATTTATTTTTTATTTCTGGCTTTTATCTCTGCTTCAGAAGGGGAGTGGGAGTTGTTTTGCTTTTAAGTTGTGTAAAAGCTCAATCTTCAACATGTGAATGAAATCTTCTCTGTAAATGCTACGTAAATGCTAAGGAATATTTTGAGAGAATGACTTGGCCCAATCCTAATGTTTGACAGGCTTCAAATTCTTCACTTTGATACTCTCTGCACTGTTTTCACACACCAACTCTATCCACTACAGCTATATTTGTTTAAATGCTAAATTTGTCTGTGTTGCTGTAGTGTTGCTGCTTTCAAGATGAGAGGGGTGTGTGTGTGTGGGAAGTCTACTGACTGGCCTTGGGTGTTTTGTTGTATTCTTTTTGGCTTTAGAAACAGTGCAATTTGAATTCTGCTTTTCATTTTAGCCTTATATGTTGTTGCCTAAATTTGGTAGCTAAATTAAGTAATTTGATTCTAATCCGAATTGTTGTGTTATGTGCAGGATATTATGTTCTATAGCAAAATGGCAAATTTTATTATTTTTTGATGTTTTAGGGGAAGGGTACAGCTTTCATTGGTGCCATAGTTAGAAATGGAATCCCTCTAGGTGTTCCAAACTGGGATGGTCAACTGAACAGAGTACTTTCTGCAGAACAGTTCTTATGGAAACAGCAAGGAAAGACAGCTTTTTTTGAATGGTCCTTCTAGCTTTTTTAAAGTTGTTGGGGGTTTCTTTGGTTGTGTTTTTTTTTTTTTTCTTTGCATAAGAAGCTCATGTTTTAGTCTGTAAGTGACAGTACTAGGAATTTTACTGGAGCTGAAAATCAGTTGAGCTAGATTTGAATTTGTAGTGTATTTTGGGTTTTGTTCTTTTTTGATTGTTTGTTTAGAACTAGACTTAGACATTGCAAATGTCTGCCTCCTTTGACAATTTTTACATCACTTCTAAATACTCTTAGATTTTTCTGCTTCAGTGCAAATGCTCTTAAAGAACGAGCCAGTAATATTGCAATCTTAGCTAAATACTTAAATGAGCATTTGTGTCCTCAGCACTCAAACGTATAAAGAATGTCTTATGACTTAGTTATGGTAAGTGATGCTGTAACAGCTGACAGATTCTCAGCCAAGTAAACTGGAATATAATCAAATACTCAAGTTATTTAGTTCTCAGTTTTGGGCAGCGTAATGCAACACACTGGGTCTTTAACTTGCATGCTGCATTTATTTTCAAATGAATTTTCTATGCTCACTCATCTTTTTAGATGGGGGAAGATTGCACAGGTTAATAATGGATCATATTTAGTAGGTCTGCAAAAAGTAGAGATTCTGAAATATTCCTAATTGACAGTAAATCTTCCATTGTTTCTTTTCTAGTGGAAGAGTGTGGTGATGATAAAAGCAGGTCTTGTATTAAAAGATTAGAAAAGCAGTACTTGAACTGTCTTGTTTTCAGTCAAATTTCTGAATGTTGTAGGTTTCTACTTCGTATTTCCTTAACTTTTTTAGTTATCTTCAAACAAGCAGCCTTTTAGCTGGTGATAATCACTTAACAGAAGATGAACGCAAAAGCTTTTGCCAAGAAATACTAGATTTTGCCAATCAGCAAGCAGAGAACCAAGGTAAGTCTGGTTCTTAAAACTTAAGCTGCTCTAATCTTATCTTTTCCTAAAAGTAGATTGGAAGGCTTTTTCTGATTGTTTTCATTACCTTGTGTATAACTTCTGAACCAACATGATTTTTTTCTTGTCATCTCCAGAACATTTGTAGAACTTTTGCAACAATTAACAATAGTAAAAGATGAAAGAGTAATTACCAATTTCATCCTGAATACCACAAAGTCTTTGTTTTCCTTCACTTACCTGTTTCTCTGCTTTGACAGCTCATAATTTATCTTGTGTTGAGTTTTTTCCAGTTCCTAGCGCGGCTCTACACTGCTGGCACACAGGTGGCAGCTCTGTGATGATACTTCTTTGGGTTTGATGTTAGATCTGTTCCCATCCACTTGCACCTTATTATTTTGACTGTCCTACCTCTTCTCTTTGTTCTTTCTGCTGCTTCGGTAATACCTTGTCCTCAGATATTAATCATAATTCAAATTCATATAGAATAGTTCCTGTAGATCTGAAGGCTGTTCATTTTTGTGCAGAAGTTTTTCTTGATGAATGGATGTACCATAAGTAATATGTTATTTTAGACTTGTGTGGTGGGTTGACCCTGGCTGGATGCCAGGTGCCAACCAAAGCCACTCTATCCCTCCCCTCCTCAGCTGGACAGGGGAGAGAAGGTATCATGAAAGGCTCATGGGCTGAGATAAGGACAGGGGGAGATCACTCAGCATTTACTGTCACAGGCAAAACAGACTTGACTTCGGGGAAATTTAATTTATTTAATTTAATTTATTACCAATCAAATCAGAGTGGGATAATGAGAAATAAAAACTAAATTTAAAAACACCTTCCCCCCACCCCTCCCTTCTTCCCGGGCTCAACTTTACTTCAAAATTCTCTATCTCCTCCCCGCAGCAGTGCAGGGGGACGGGAAGTGGTGCTTCACACGTGGTTTCTGCCGCTCCTTCGTCCTCGGGGGGAGGACTCCTCATACTCTTCCCCTGCTGCAGCGTGGGGTCCCTCCCACGGGAGACAGTTCTCCATGAACCTCTCCAACATGGGTCCTTCCCATGGGCTGCAGTTCTTCACAAACTTCCACAGGGTGCGGTCCTTCAGGAACAGACTGTTCCAGCGTGTGTCCCCCATGGGGTCACAAGTCCTGCCAGCTATCTGGTCCAGTGTGGGCTCCTCTCTCCATGGGTCCACGGGTCCTACCAGGAGCCTGCTCCAGTGTAGGCCTCCCACAGAATCACAGCCTCCTTTGGGCATCCACCTGCTCCGACTTCGGGTCCTCAATGGGCTGGATAGCTGCATAACCTCTGTGGGCTGCAGGGGGACAGGCTGCCTCACCATGGTCTTCTCCACAGGCTGCAGGGGAATCTCTGCTCTGGTGCCTGGAGCACCTCCTCCCCCTCCTTCTTCACTGACCTTGGTGTCTGCAGAGTTGTTTCTGTCACATATTATTGCTCCTCTTCTCTGGCTGCAATTGCACAGTTTTGTTTTCCCCTTCTTAAATATGTTACCACAGAGGTGCTACCACCATCACCAATGGGCTTAGCCTCAGCCAGTGGTGAGTCTGTCTTGGAGCCGGTGGGCATTGGTTTTATTGGCCACAGGGGAAGCTTCTAGCAGGTTCTCACAGAAACCACCCCTGTAGACCCCCGCTACCAAAACCTTGCCACGCAAACCCCGTACAGCTTGCTTCTTAATTAAGTTTTGGTACTGTCTCCATGTTGTTTTTTGCAGTCTAGAAAAAAGAATGAAAAACCCTTGCATGGTAAAGCTAATGAATCAAGGCACTAGTTGGATCGTTAGTTTCTTAAACTTGCTCTTAATTTATGCACTCTGGGAAGCTTGTCACTTTATGCTACTGTGTTCATCTAGAACGCTTTATGTAGTAGTGAAATGTTAAACTTCTGCTGAGACACTATCTCTTAGTTTAGTTGTCTTTAATAGCCTGAGTACTAAAATTGTAGTAATGTAACTTAGAAAACAAATCTCAGCATCTTTAAGTGTCATTTCTATGCCAGATAAGACTAAAATATGAAACCATTGATTTATTGTGAAAGGATTCATTGTGAAAAGTTGTTGATCCATTTAATTCTAGGGGTTAAATTTTTAAGAGAAAAGATTTGCTGATCTCCAGCAGCACTTCAGAAGAATAAAATCCCTGTTTTTATCTTTCCAGGTCAAAAGGTTATATTGCCTATGCACTCCTTTGCGCAGTTGAAAACTTTACATTTTGACCCTCCAAATGCTGTTGTCCATGTGGGTGGAATGTTGTCTATTGAGTTGACTTTGCTGAGCCAAATGCCCATCCCTGTCCAAGTGGATCAGATTGCCATCCATGTTCACTTCAGCATTGAAAAAAATAGTTACAGAAAAACAGCTGAGTGGCTCACTAAGCACAAAACTTCCAATGGTGTTATCAACTTTCCAAATGAAGTTGCAGGCTTTCCTTTGTCAAGAAACAACTTGCCAGCACTGGAGCTATACGAAATGTATGAACGGAGTCCCTCAGATAACTCTTTGAACACAGCAGGAATTATCTGCAAAAATGTACACATGCTTCTACGAAGGCAAGAGAGCAGCAGTTCGCTGGATATACCCTCAGGGGTCACTTTAGAAGATGGGGCTCACGTGTTGAAATGCAACAACTTAATACTGGAACCAGGGGTCAATAAAATAACATTCAGTACTCAGGTAGGTTTTTATAGTTGAGTGAACACAGCACTCATGAAAGAACAACTAAAAGCACTGGCTGAGGAAGAGCATAGTGCTGGCAAGTGGTACCTCTGTTGCTTCCTGTTACAGCTTGGGTGATGCCATTTGCCTTGTGGCTTTCTTTTTGTTGTTCTAGACCTTAATTTCCCATTAATGAAGGCTGTTGCGTTTATGCCAAAATGTACAGGTGACTCTCCTATTTGCAACCATTAGTCACCCTTTCAAAACATGTTTTAAACATCTTGATTACTGCTGCCAAAAATTAAACTGATAAATTCATATACAAGATAATGTACTGCTCATGAAGTCTGCCTTTGCTGTTGAGCTCATTGAGGGTAACGTTTAAAAATTTTGATAGGAATGCATTTTCTAGCCCTTAGTAAGTGACTGTGTGGTTGATAGCCCGTTCTTCACTGTGGAGGGTGTCGCGTTAAGAGGACTTTGTTTTCGATATTTGTCTGTCAGAGTCCCAGGACTTTCACTGATCTACTATCAGAGTCCCACCAAAGGACTTTCACTGAATCAGATTCACAAATAATCAAAATTGAGAGTGACAGTCGCAGATTTGAGATTGCCGTTGATAAATTCACTAACTACAATAGTGCTAATTAATTAAGGTTAATATTGCTAGCAAAAATAACGATAGTACAACAACCCGGGGTAACATTCACCAGAGGGTGAAAGGCGCAGCGCTTACCCAGAAAGGCGTCCCTGCCTGGGGTGGAGGAAGAGAACGCAGCCCATCGACTGGTCTGTCAGGTATCAAGTTTCTTCTCTCCCAATTTAACAGTCATTTTCTCCATCCTTTTATCCCCAAAATTATGAGGTTTCCCGCCCCTAGGTGACGTGTAGTATGATTTGGGTGGAGAGATGAGTGCTATAGTCATATATGTTTAGCATGATCTCTAAAATCTTCGTTAGCATATACAGGGGTGTCAACTTTAATATGCATTTCACAGGTAATGAGGCAAAGGTCAATTACCGGGCATGCTAGCCTCTCAAGGAAACCAAGAGCTACACAAAGTCTCTGTTATCTTGATTTTACTGTCTCTGCTGACAAAAAGCAGGGCTGTCCTGGCTCCCCAAGCCTACCCCGTTATTTATGTATCCTGTGATACCTCGTTATCCAAATTCCACAGAGGGTGGTAGAATACTTTTTCACTTGATGGATGTAGTAAACCTACCTGCAAAAAGTATGACAAAGTTAAGTCAGCCTTCAATATTTGAATTTAGAAGATGTCAGAATTAAGGTTGCCCCCATTATTCATCTTAATCACATAAGGAATGAAAAGACAAGAACATAAGGATTCTCTACTACAGGAAGACTAAATCTGCATGAGCAAACACCTGTGAAAATGAGTGTCACTGCCTAAATGGCATCTTCATGAAATGGATTACAGTCCTGCTTCTGCCATAGTATTGTGTATGAACTCCCTCAATTCCCAACTTACACGTGCACTCTAAGTCAGCTTAATACATGGAGTAATACTTTTTTTCCCTCCCATTCTTCCCCCAGCAAGCTAGGTCCTCTCAGTTATTGCTGAAATGTCGAAGGACAGTAGGGCTTATCACTTCTGTTCACATCATGTTACTACATAGTAACTGGAAATCAGCAGGCCTTGAGTAGCAGTCCTGTTGGTTGTGGTATGTGTTTGGTTTTGTTTTGTTTTGTTTTGTTTTTTTTTTTAAACTGCTTAATTCTTTCTGTGGCCTTGTACTTTGCTGATCTGTGGTTTGTTTCCTTGTTTTAATGAAAAGGGGAAAGGCATTTACCTGCTGACTTAGTTCTAGCAAGTGAAATGCCAAGCATTTTCAAAAGCGAGACTTCATCATCTGTTCGGTGTTCCAGGAGTAGGAGCTTCTGGCCTCAGTTATAACTTTGTTCTGTTGTTTGAGTTTTCTTCTAATACTTTCTTATCTCCCTCCCCTCCTCTGTAACCCTTCATAGGGAAGTACTTAGTAGAGTTCAATACTACAATAATGAACACCAGTGTAGGGAAAATTTGAGTGAGAAAATGCTGAGAAATTCAGTGCAGCATCTGAATGATTAACAAGAGATGGGGCAACACAATGAGGAATGCAACAGGTGTCTTATAACTGCTTCATTTTCTGAGCATTATCCAGCCTGTATACTGGAAAGGATATGGATGCTATGAAGAGATAAAGTATTTTGCAGTCACTATGGTATATATGCCTGCTAGCTTTGCCATTTTCTAATTGGATTAAATTAGCTTTGGTCACTTTTTTTAAACTAATTTTGAAATAAGAATCTACATATCTGCTTTCGATGACTAAAAATTGATAGCTTGACAGAGCTGGCCAGGAGGTTTCTTTTAGCATCCTTAGCATATTTGAAGTGCTCCACACCTCAGATTTTAACTTTCTCTTCTTTTTTTTTTTCTTTTTTTTTTTTTTTCAATTGTTTCTATCTTGTCATAGAACTTTGTTTAGAGTAAAGCTTGGTACATGTGCACATGCACATTGTGGAACCTGTGTGGATAGCAGGCATCTCAAGATGGAAGTTGAGTTCAAGTGCCTGATGATACAATGTGAAATGGCAGTAATGTCATTTGAACGACCTACTGGCCTAATTCTTTAGGTTTCTTATTCTTTCAAAGGATTGGGGCAAGTTAATGGGATTTGGAGATGTCAGAGGTCTTGGTGGCTGCAAATATGTTTTATGTAAAATAAATTAACATGTATGTAGAACTGGATTTCAGGTGAAGTAGCCTTACTAGAATAAAGCTGTTAGAGACTATTCTGAGCAGGCATTTTGGCTTAGTGGGATCAGGATACAATCTGAAACCACAGAAGAGGAGATACAGATGAAAAGCTAGATACAGCTCTGCTTTAAATTCGCCTTGTTTGGCTATTGGAGGATGGACACGCTTATACTTATAACTTTCCTTTTTTCCCAACCTTTCTTTCTTGAAAGAACTTTGTATGGGAAGACTGCTCAGTGTGCATCTTACTTATCTTTATACAGTTATTCAAAGCATGACATCTCTCCTTAAAGGGAAAATCTGAATGTATTATGATTTTTGACAGTGTGTTACTAGCTGACATGATGGAAGCTTCTCTAGATTTGAGCTGCAGTATTTAAAAAAATATTTACTAAAAATCCATTACCTCTGTAGTATACGGTGTCACTTCTACTGGATTACATAGCTGGGCAGAGGACAGAAACTGCTGACAACTTGTTTTCTAAATTTTCTTACAGTAATGCCTAATTGCACTGCTTTCACTGAAAGAGGAATGACTGTGCTTCTGAGATGCAGAGTGAATTTCTTTCTTTAGATCTTGGACTGATGATTAGCATTAGTTACGTTGATAGCAATCTTTCAGTATATTTTTTCAAGCTTTAAGAGAGATCAGAAAGCATTATCTAAATTCTTCAGACCGATATTCCCATCTCATGTTGATGTTTAAAGTATGTAATATATTATGAAAGACTTCCCTCATGCTTTTCTGTTTATAAAGTATTCAAGGGTCAAAATTTAATGACTTTAATGTCAAAATGCGTAATACTGAATTTCAGTCAGGATTTGCTTTGTCAATAACTCTGTGAGGTTTGAATGTTAAGTCATTAACAGCTTTTCTCCGTAACTTCTAATCTTACTCTTTAGAGTTAATTATACCCAGCATCAATATTTATGTGTTACACTTGGTATGATGGCACATGGAGAAAGAAAACATTTCCCATTCCCTAGCAGTAGTAGCTAAGAGCAAATAGAATCAAGAATAAATATACTAGCAGCTGTTACAGAATTGCCTTTTTATAATGTTATTGAAAAACACCTAGAATCCCATTAGTCAGGGTAAGAGAAGAGTTTGAAATTAAATATTTATTTATTTTTTTTTTTTTGCAAGCATTTACACAGGATGTGGAGTGGGGAGTGTGTGAAATTGATAGCTTGAGATGAAAGCTGTGCCTTTTATGAATGTTGTAGGATTTTTATGAATGTTAGCCAAATAAGCATTTTGTTGCTTGCTAAAAATAATTTCCGTACTTAATAACTATAATTATATTTATTATATTTTAATGTATGTGGCACTGGAGAGGGGGTGGGGGTGGGAGCCAACCAAGTAACAAGACCAAAAGCACCCCAAAATAACAGTTTGACAGCATAGCTACTAGATTTATTATTTTGATTGTTGGTACTTATGATGTTTTTTCTTGACTCAGCCAGCACTCTAGAGCTTCTATCTTAACGGGGCAAAAGGTTCTCCTTTGTGAAAATCTTGTCACTTACTCAGAGAACAAGTCTTTCATGAGCTTCAAACATGCTGTTCTTTAGTAGATGGTTTGTTCTAGAAGTATTTCCTAAATTGAAAAATCCATTCAAATGTTTTCTTCAAAGGCCAAAGAACCTGGGACATACACACTCAGGCAACTGTGCACTTCAGTGGGAAAAGTACAGTTTGTCCTTCTTCATATTTACCCAATTGTGCAGTATGATGTATATTCTCAGGAGCCCCAGCTAAAAGTGGAACCAATGACTGGTAGGTACAGTTGCTATGCTGAAGTTGTTTTGATGATTTCTGTTGTATTCTTATGGGACTAGATAAAGTGTTTTGCAACTTGAATATTGTTCAGAATTTTTTGGCCTTACTCTTGATTTTGAGTCTAAAATAAATTCTCACTTTTCAAATTATCCATCAAGTACGCTCTGTCGATGATGGCTAGTTTTCAACAACTAATTTTGGTGCTTGGCACTGAAACGTGTCACTTTTGAATGTGAATTTGAACATGTACTGTCACTTAAATACCGGGTATGATTTGAGCTGCCACACTGATTAGAAGTGAATATTTAAATTTGGAATTGACTGAACTCCTTACTGGTTAGTTCTGTGATGCTGCAGTCTCTTTGGTATTTAAGAGAAATGCGTAAGAACTGGGATTCTCTACTAGAGGTGATAATACAAACTTATTAAAATTTAATACCGAATGCATGCATTGGTTTCATGGACAGCTGAGCGTTACTTGTTGTAGAGTTTATTAAAGTTTATAAATGGAAGTTAATAGGCATTTTGTTTTCAGTCTATTAACTGAGGCAGTTGAGGAGTTAATATCTATTTTGTGCTATCATTCCAGTTACAGGGCTTGCAATCTGTGGTGAAAGAAGGACAGGCATATTGGGTATTAATCAAGTGAGCTACCCCCATGGAATTGATGGTTGTGATTCAGATATTTGAGAGTGTGTACGCATACTAGCGTTCTTGTTATCTTGATTATGTAAATACAGCATGTGGGTGTGACTGGCATTGTACATGCAAAAATATAAAGCTGTCTGCAACCTGGAGAATTTAACAATAATCCCAAAGACTTTACTAAGATTTTTGTTATTTCGCTGAATTCTGTGCTGCCAGAGGTACGCAGTATGTGAGCCAGCTAGCTACTCTAAGCCATACAAGAAACGGTGGTTTTGGTCACTTGCGTTGAAGCAGCCAGTTTCTCCATACTGATGTATCTGAGCTAGGTTTAATGTGTTGCATAACATCAAAACTCCACACTTTTAAGTTACCCTAACATGTGTGACAAATTGTCTGGGAATATTACTTACAAGCCTTAACGGTGCATTGTAACCATCTACTGATGAGTACTGTTAACAATTCCTGCTTTCTTCCTCAGATAGCCTTTTGGCTGGCATTCCCCAGAAGGTAAAATTCACGGTGACTACTGGTCACTACAGCATGAAGAATGGCGATACTTTGCAGCTCAGTAACGCAGATGCCATGCCTATTCTGTACCATCCAGAGAGCAAGGCAGTGATCTATTCCAACACCAGAGGTAAGCAATGAAGTAAAAATTAATAGTCTTTGAATGGCTGAGAATACAGTAATCCTGAAATAAACCTGTACTTACAGTATTAAGAACCCTGACGCTGCCTTGTTCATAGTCATTATTAAGAACAATTCTAGGGACTTAAGCGCAAGAAAGGTCTTAAACTTTGACCCTCAAAGTAGTAGTATAAACTTTTCAGCAAACGTAGCTGAACAACTTTTACTTTCATTAATGAAATTCAGTAGGCATGGTGAAACTGCTGCTGAGGTCGGCATCTGTCATGATTTCCAAGTGAATGATGGTGATCTTTTATTACTATGCGGGCTCTATTTTAACTAGACCATTTTTGTTGTGAAGTAGTTGTAGGTAGGTTTTTACATAGTAGTCTGTGTAAATGGAGCATTTTCTTTGGTCGGTGTTTCATCTAAACAGATGACATCCTAATTCCTTTTTTCCCAACCATAAGTACTGTATAGTCTGCTCAGTTGCTCAAACTCAAGCAACTTTTACATAAATGGGAAGAACACTCTTAACAGACTTGATGAAATTAAGAAATAGACTATACAGAGGCATCCCATGTGTAGTATTTTAAAGACAGATGGTGAATGATGACTAAGAATACTGATGCGTATGTGTTCAATAAGTTGTAAGTTTGCTTAAAGTGAAATCATGAAACTAAAGAGGTGCAGGATGTTGTAAAAACTTCAATAGATATCATGTGATGGACTAAAGTAGCTCTTCAGCTAGTTTGAAGCTTGCTATCAAATTGCCCTCTCAGTTCTTTCTTGAACATTGGAAGGGACTATTACATGGAATCAGGTGGTTACCTTCCTGCAGTTTAAGAAAGACAGGGCATTAGTATTGGGAAATTGTGAACAACAATGGTATATTTAAGATGTGTGGATTATAGATCATTTGAAGAGGTTACCATGGAGTTGCAAAACATGGTTTCTTGTTGCTGTTTTTGCAAACATGGAGGTCTTGGTAGGAAATGGTTATGGCACCACGTATTTTTCTGTGACACTTAGCTTTTTAAGCTAGTTTCATTACATAGTTACAGATTAAAATGAAAATTGGGAAGGGATGAATGGGTTTTAAAGCTACTTTCTCCCCTCCCCCATTCTACACAACTGTAGAAAAGATCTCAGAATCATCATTAAGGATTCGCTCTTCTGAAAAGATCACAAGCATCAGTTTGCCAGTGGCTCCTGCATATCACGTGATTGAATTTGAACTAGAAGTCATGTATTTGCCATCAGCCACAGAATCTGCAGTGGAGAAAGAAAATACTACAAATAAAGAAGTTCACAGAAAAAACAAAGAGAAGCAGAAACAGGACAACTGCATGGCTACTGTTGACCAGAAAGTAAGATGTAATTTAACATCTTTATTATGAAATCTATTTGATCACAGGGGCATACACTTCACAAAATAGAAGCGGTGGTGATGGAACACCAAAATGATCTTGAAACCGTCACCTTTCACAGTGTTACTCCTTGTTAAAATTGACCAAGTGTGCTGCCATGTATCGTTGTGTGTGAAGAGTTGGGTAAAAAGGAATAGCTATAGACTAGCATTGCTGAAATGGGATGTGACAAAAGATTTTTATTTTTTATCTCTGCATATAAAAATAAGTTATTAAATATACATGCTTTACAATTGGAAGAATGGCAGCGTTCACTTCAGGAAAATTCTTCAGTTAAGTATGCTGCTTCAAGTTAAAACAAATATACATTAAATACATTTTTTTAAAATATTTTGAGCTTATGCTTAATATATTAAAGTATTATAAAGACATTTCAGAAATAGATCTTACAGCAATTTATTTGATATTGACCTTTTACCAAATGATTGTTTTAAGATGCTGTTGGTATTATTAGTGTACTTTTATCTTTTCTTTCTTCTATTCCCCTTCTTTTATTTCTAGTCTTCAGAACTGTGTATGTCAAGTTTCCACAGGAAAAGCTTCTTTGACATTTCATATCCCACTGACAGGAAAACAAAAACCTATTATTTTGTCAGATTAGGTTTTGACATACTGATTTTTGGTTTTTAATTTAATTTTTTTTTTCCTTCTTCATCTCTGGGTACATTAGCTGTAGACACTTGCTGAGAAAAGTTTTGCTTAGAAATGAGAAGAAAAGCAAAATTGTTATGCCAAAGACCATTAAGAATAAGAACTTTGTTCGCTTTTTCCTTTAGGTAACCATTGATTGTCCTTGGTCGATTTACTCTACTATTATTGCGTTAACATTCTGCATACCTTTTAATGCCAAGCATTCCTTATTGTCGGCTGGCAAACGGTAATGTACTCATTAATTATTTATTGTTTGTTTCTTCTTACAAAATATGGAGCTGGAGTTTCATAAGTAATATTTATAGCAGCCTTTTTTTTTTTTTTTAAGTTGGGCTTCTGTTATCGTACACAGCTTCCCATTGGAAGCTTGTTCATTTCCTCTGGTGTTCTTTCATAACAATAAAACAAATATGTGGCTTCAGCTATTTTTGAAATAAGACCACGAGATAAACCAAGCCAGCCTATTTCTGTGTAGTTATTTGTTATCTTTTAATATGAAAGAGGATGTTTTACAGCATTGTTTCTACAGACTCAGAAGTACTGAGGAAAAGATTGAAAGAAACAAATATACCTGCCATTCTGTTTTTGCTTCAGCTGTGCACTTTGAAAACAATTTTATGGATGTGTACTCTTTCAATGTAACTATTCAACTTTTGTTGGACAAACTGTGTCATGTTTTTCAGGAAATATGTGCAAGTCTGTGTACAGAATTTGTCAGAACTCTGTTTCCAGCTTTCAGACTACAGCCTAAAAAATTCTGCTGACTGTACAGATTTGCAGCTGGTACCTCTGAACCCTGAATCTCAACAGGTAAAAAGATTTACTTGGTGGTTTATGAGCTCGTTGGCAGTTCAGCTAGATGAAACTTCTTGTTAGTGAAATTATTAGCACTTCTGCACATAGATTTTGTAGTAAGTAAGGCTCATAGCTGATAGACCTTTGTAGTCCTCTGAGCAACTTCGATTCTTAAAGATTCTTTAGAAGGCATTTACACCTGTGGATCTCCAATTAAATTCTAAAACTTGCAAACATTATTATTAGATAAGTTTTTCAAACTTTCCTGTTTGCCTCATGTAAAGCAGTATGTACCTGCTTGAACAACAGCTATGCAAATGTAATATTACTAATATCACTGTTAACGTTTAATTTGTTCATCTTATATCTGCCATTTGTTACTAGGTTTTAGGAAAAAATCAGGTGGAGACCGTCTTCCAATCAAATACAGCTGTAAACTAGTTAAGTTGCAAAACAGTCCCCTTGAAGCTTCTTTCAGCCTTGTCTGAACATGATATTAAATTGGTCATTCTTGGTGCCTAGGGAAAGTATATACGAACATTATTGATATCTTTATTAAATTTGACTTTTGAATAAGATATTTTTCACACGTACTTGAATGTGAAGTCTTCTCTTTTGACGCATTGATTCTGACAGTGAAATGTATCCATCCTTTTAATTAGATGTGCATTGTTAAAAAAAAAAAATCACTACTAATTATTTTAGTTGCGTATTTTCCCTAATGCTTTATTTAACACTAAACAGGTAATTTGTTTTTATAAACCATATTAATGCCAGAACAAACATATGTATGTGCATTTCCACTTCTTTTTTGAAGGAAGGAGCTAATACTATAAACATTCTCTTTCAGGTCATATACAGTAAGCAATCAATATTCTTTGTATGGGAATTGAAGTGGGCGAAAGAGCTTCCTCTCTCCTTGCAGTGCCTGTTTTCAGTCAGCTTTTGTCCAGCTACCTCTGAAGAACAGTCTTTTACCCTGAAGCCGTTCACTTATGAATTCCAAGTGGAAAATTTTTTTGTAAGTACTCTTCTAAGTACAGCATGTTAACTGAATATGGTTTCCTAATATATGGAAAGGAAAAGTCAAGAAATATATTAGAAAACTTCTGTTTATCTGATGAGATAGATACCTACTGAGAATCATTGGAACACCAGTTTGTTGACCGATAGAACTGAAGACTGATGTATAGTGGAATCATATACTTGCCCCTGGAGTGGGAGGTAGGGGGAAACATAACAACTTGCACAAGTATCCTTGATCTTGTTTCATTTTTTTTCCTGTGTTTTTGCTTTCCTGGGCTTGTGCCATGGAGACTCGCCTTAGATTACTGAGCGTTTTTTCCCTGCTGGCTTAAGACTATACTCTGCAAAGCAAATCGCAATTTCCAAAAAATCTTTGTTATTGAACGCATTTGAGTAGGTTTTTTTGTAGTGCTTGAGATGAGCTCCTCTGATGAAATATTTAGGGTTTTCTAGGCCATTATCTTAAATGTTTCTTCTTTCCCTTTATGGACAAACTTTGTATTCCTTTGATCAGCTAGGAAGTTCATAGGCTAGATATAACTTCCTATTAAAGGAATTCTATCAACATCATTTAATCTCATCTCTAAATTCAGTCTTGTGTTACCCTTTTTGATGCCTGGGTAAAAAGTAACAACATGAGAAGACTCATCTGGTTAAATCCTTTTGTCTGTTTTCAGTGTTGCTTTGTTTTCTACCTACTTATGACAAACTGTCATTGAGCAATATTTTAGGTATTTTTTCCCTACTGGCATGTAACTGGCATTTGTTGGCACCTGTATCAGCATATTTCTGGAGTTTTTAAAGAGAACTAACTGCGTTAAACAGTGGGGTTTTTTGGTAGAAATTAAATTTTGTAATAATTAAAAATTAGCTCTTTGATAGCGTGGGCATTGTTATTCTGGGGACTATGATGGTAAGAGTGATGAAGTAGTTCTCCTGTATTACTCAGAATTTGAGTGATGAGTCTGGAAAATGAGGAGCCAAGAAACTAGTAAAAGTTTGTTTAAATAGTAAGAAGATTTGTGTCCACTTAGGAGTGTTGAAAGACTGAGTCAAAGCACAGAAATGGAAGGAAAAATGGTATGCTCACTGCTGGTATCAAAAATAGATTGAATGAAATTTGGTTTTGATTATTTTCTCAAACTGAGCAAGATAATGAAGTGAAAATTACTTGTAACTGAATCTTGCATTAAAAAGATTTAATGGATGTTAAATGTAAAGTGAAGTTTGTACTGTGTCAATTGTCCAGTTCATTCTAAGCACAAGTAAAACACCCCTTTTTTCTTGATAACAGCACTATTTTCTTCCTGACAGACATTGTATCATGTGAAAACTGAAATTTTTCCACCATTGGGGGCAGAGTACTGTAAAACAGGCTCACTCTGCTCATTAGAGGTGTCAATCACCCGACTTGTTGACCTCTCAGAGGTTGACAGAGATGAAGCATTAACAGAATCAGATGGATATTGCACAACAAAACTTATGTATGAAGGTAAGAACGTTTTTCTTAAGCATATTGACAAAATTCCCCAGTATTTGTCTTGATAATGACATCTGCCAGATTTTCTATGGCATATATTCTTGTATTGTGAGTATGGCAGCTCAGTAAAGCAGTTTTCACTTTGCTAGACTGAGAATGTTTCGTTTTTCCTCATTAATCTGTCTTCAAGTGAAATATAAATGTTGTTCAGACTGGATGGGGGCCCAACTATGGTCCCTTTTGTGTAGGGCTGTTTTCTTACCTTGCATAACTCTTCACTCATAAAAGCTCTTAGATGTTGCTAAAATACTGATTTTAAAAGTGCTCTAAAACTATACTGAAGGTTTTCCATTTTTTCTTGCAGTTGTTGACAACAGTAGTAACTGGGCAGTCTGTGGAAAAAGTTCTGGAGTGATATCAATGCCTGTTGCCGCTCGAGCAACTCACAAAGTCCACATGGAAGTGATGCCACTGTTTGCTGGATATCTACCTTTTCCTGATGTCAGATTGTTTAAATACCTCCCTCACCATTCTGCTCACTCCATGCAACTTGATGCTGGTAAAGCTATCTTGACTACATGGCTGCTTACAGAAATGATTCTGCTTCTCCTCTGTTCATGTGTAAAGAGAAAAGCAATGCAAGGAAGTGTATTGACTGAGTGTCTTTGTTCCTTTACCTTCACTCACAGTTCTGCTTTGGAACTTATAAAATGTTGTTCTAACGGGAACTTTGAATTGGGGTTGCAGTCTTAATCTGTGAGGAGGAATAATAAATGCGTTGCTTTCTTATATTTCCTTTAAAGATTATCGTGCAAATTAGTTGTCACTGGATTTATAATTAAGTGAAAAACTACTTGATAACCCTCTAATCCTGTGGTTTCATCGTCAGTAAACCGCACGTCTGCTGTGTTTTCATTGACTTTGACTTTTTTTTACCAGTTTTTGAAAGGTTTACCACCCAGTGTATTATCTGTATTGCTGAGTAGTCCCAGCACTGTAGTGAAAATTCACTTGTGCAGGCAACTTACCGTTTGTCAGCAGGAACTGCCAGTGTCCACCTTTCTAGCCTGTGACAAACGTGAGGTAATGCTACTTAAATTTTCCTTAGAAACCAATATAATTCACTCTGTTACGTCTGCTGCTGGCCAAAAGTGTGCACAGACTGTTAACTTCAGCAGAGGTGATCATTAACTGTTAACATGCGGTAAGTTGACTGTGCGTCTGAGCTCCGAAATAATTTTTAAGTTGTCTAATCACTCCATAGAATAAAACTGTGGGTTTTTTGTTTTGAACAGATAGCTGGATTGAAAACGATAACCTATCTGTGGACAAGAATGTGGATGATCAGGCTGACAGCAGCAGCATAAGGAGCAGAGGTAGCTTGCATTCCGCAGCTAGTGGGGAACATAAAGGTTTGCCAATGCCCCGTCTGCAATCCTTTTCATCTGGCCAGGTCTTCAACTGCAGCACGGGTATGCAAATACTTGTCATTCCCAGCAAGGACGACCATGTTCTGGAAGTCAATATCACGTGACAACGCGGTATGAAAAGAAGGAAAACAAAAACCCATTAGAAACTGGATATGAAAGCACTTTAAAGCATTATGACCTGATTAGTCTTTGTTGTAACATTCTAACTCTAAGGAGACCTATGGCACTCAACATGTCCTGGCCATGGAAGCACCAGACAATTGTATCAATTTAAATGTACAGTGAAGCTTGTGTCAGCTAGTTTATATCGCCACTTTAGTATGTTTTGTGTAAGCTATTGGGTTTTCTCCCTTCGGTCACATCCTGCATCACAACACAGGGCAACAAAAACAAAAACTCCAAATATCTGGACCACTTTATTTTTGTCTGGCAGCTGAGAAATTTGTTTCACGCTTCGTACATATTTTAGAATTTAGAGTTGGATGACAATAATTATCCAAATCTTGGATTTTTATGTAATAATTTACAGGCTTTTTCACACATGTGCCAGAAACACAACAAAGCATACAACAGCACATTCACTGGTGTAATAGTTGCTTTTCTGTTGTTGTTTTTTTTTTTTAATCATTGTTAATTCCTGACGTTGCAATTTTATATTAAACTTCCATCATTTGCATACTTAGATGCATGGGAGAGCTACTGCTATAAACAATCTTAACTGAACAAAATTCCTTAATTTTTTGAGGCTTTCTCCTTCACAGAGTAGACACTGTGATGTCACATATTATATGATTTTTTGGGGTTGGGGGTTGGGTCATCCTCTTGCATAGTTCTTACCAAAGAAAGATATTGATAGAATTTAATAATAAATTATTTGGCTTATTGAGTTCCCAGATTAATTTCTTTTATTACCATTTCTAAGTGGCTTGGTTTGCTGCCCCAATTTTTAAATTGGGGCAAAAATTTCCGTATGATGGGATACTTGAACAGTCAACCTTTCATCATAAAGGCTTAGTGTAATTATTACTGATTAGAGGCCAGACTTCCGCATTCACGATGGAAGAAGGAGGTTGGTTTGATATAGGAAAGCTTGCAGATGTAGAATAATTGTGAAGCAAAGTTAAAACATGTAACTTAAAGAACTTCATTATTTATATCTGAAATGTAAATACAACAAATGTAAAAAAATAAAAAAAAAAGTGTAATTTTTGTGAATGTTGCAAAACCACCTGTGACTGGAAAAATTACAACTCCTTCTGATGTCCTGCTTCTGATATTGAAACTTGTGCATTTAATGTGAGAATGACCTTTTCTACTTGCAGATCTATAATGGTGCGTTGTCAACAGACTCCACAGAGGAAAACTGTCCCATATCAAATACTTGGCAGTAAAGCTAAAGTGAGGAACTGCTCATTAGACAAGTTCATTGTTACTATTTTTTTTCTAAACTCAGGTTCTGCTAAATTGTAAAGGGGAAATAAAAAACCAAACCCTCTTTCCAAAAAGAATCGCAATTAAGTTGAAAAATGAATAGGCACCCTGCACTGGTCTAAACATTTTTTTAATTATTATTATTTTTTATTTTAAAAAAAGAATACGTCTAAATAGATGTATAAAGTAGACCTGCTAGCTGAAAATGTTCTTGTTATGCATCTTCTTT
Organism: Dromas ardeola; assembly: GCA_013398915.1. Lineage (NCBI taxonomy): Eukaryota > Metazoa > Chordata > Aves > Charadriiformes > Dromadidae > Dromas > Dromas ardeola. The sequence continues at coordinate 74,211 of VYZM01019490.1, read as the reverse complement.
CTGTGAAGGAATGCCCTTTCTCTGTGGAAATCATACCATTTTATGCTGGATAAAACCCAAAGCATCATTTAGTGCGAATGACTGCTGGGATTCTTTGACTGGAAAAGGTAACAAGTTAGTGACTTTGACACTGCAGGTATTATAATTAATTCCATTTTCATGGTTTGCTATTAAATCATTTTTCACATTGTTCTGTAATATACTGTTAGATTAAACACATTGTACTAAGATTGTTTAATGAAATTGTAAGCGTTACAGTTCTAAATATACATGTTTTAAAAAGAAATCCCACTTCTTTGCTTCTGTAACTTCCCCTATTTTCTTTGGGGGAGTGATTGTTTCATCTATTGTAGCCAAAGCTACTTTAGCAGAAAAATATTTTTCTAAACTTAATTGAGGTGACATACTTAGAATAGCAGTCTAAAGCGTGCTCTTCCTGTATCTGACTGGGGTTGCCCCTTTCTGGAACGGAGCTGCCCAGCATCCGCACGGGAGGCCACCTCAGGGCTGCTGCTCTTCAGGCTTTGAGTAGCTCCACGGCCACCAGCGCGGCACACGGACCAGCACCTTCAGCTGCCTGGGCCCCCATCTTTGTTCATACTCATGCTTTGGCCCCTCTGGGTCCTGTTATGGCCAGGAACCACAGTCCAGCAGCGCTGTCCTGAGGAGACACGAGAAGGGTTGAAGAAGCGAGCATGGCCCTGGCTGCAGAGGCCAGGTGATGACACAGTCTGTGCCAAGGAGAGTGCATTGCGGAGAACGGGAAACCAATAATACTGAAAGTGCTTTATTGTGGGGTCTGTCTTTCTGGCAGCAGTTCCCCATCAAGAGGGATGCCATCCAGGGCGCCCTGGACAGGCCTCAGAGGTGGGTCTGTGCAAACCTCATGAAGTTCAACCAGGCCAAGTGCAAGGTCCTGCACATGGGTTGGGGCAATCCCAAGCACAAATACAGGCTGGGCTGAGAATGGCTTGAGAGCAGCCCTGAGGAGAAGGACTTGGGGGTGTTGGTGGACGAGAAGCTCAACATGAGCCAGCAATGTGTGCTCGCAGCCCCAAAAGCCAACTGCATCCTGGCCTGCATCAAAGCCAGCATGGCCAGCAGGTCCAGGGAGGTGATTCTGCCCCTCCGCTCTGCTCTGGTGAGACCCCACCTGGAGTACTGCGTCCAGCTCTGGGGCCCCCAACATAAGAAGGACATGGACCTGTTGGAGCGAGTCCAGAGGAGAGCCACAAAATGACCAGAGGGCTGGAGCACCTCTCCTGTGAAGACAGGCTGAGAGAGCTGGGGTTGTTCAACCTGGAGAAGCCTCGTGAGACCTTATAGTGGTCTTCCACTACCTAAAGGGGGGCCTACAGGAGAGATGGGGAGGGACACTTCATCAGGAAATGCAGTGAAAGGATGAGCGGTAATGGCTTCAAACTGGAAGAGGGTAGATTTAGATTAGATATTAGGAAGAAATTCTTTCCTGTGAGGGTGGTGAGACACTGGAACAGGTTGCCCAGAGAAGCTGTGGATGCCCCATCCCTGGAGGTGTCCAAGGCCAGGCTGGATGGGGCTTTGAGCAGCCTGGTCTAGTGGGAGGTGTCCCTGCCCATGGCAGGGGGGTTGGGACGAGATGATACTTTAAGGTCCCCCCCACAACCCAAACCACCCTACGCCTCTACAATCACCGGCCCGGCCCAGCCCCGCCCCTCGCGGGAAGCCGCTACCGCCGCCTTCTCCCCGGGCGCATGCGCGGGCTCTCCGCGCGCCCGCCCGCCGGCCCCTGCGCTTCCGCTGCGCCGCGTCTACGCGCGCCGGCACCGGCTCCACGAGCTACTCCGGTGGGGTCGCCGCCATGAAGTTCGCGTCCCGCGTGAGTGACCGGGGACCCCGCCGGCGTGGGATGGCGGCTCCCGCCTCCCTCTGCCGCCTCCTTTAACCGCCCCCTTCCTCCCTTCGCAGTTCTCCGGCCTGCTGGGCACCGTCTACCGCCGCGGGAACCTCAGCTTCACCCGTGATGGCGGCGCCCTCATCAGCCCCGTGGGGAACAGGATCTCCGTCTTTGACCTGAAGAAGTAAGCCAGCCCCAGTGCCTGCCTCACGCCCCCGGTCCTCCTCAGGCCCGCCGGCCCCTGCCCGGGCCGGCCCCCGCCGGCGCGGGGTGGGGAGGGGGGCATGAGGAAGGGCCTGGTACTGCCAGCGCGGTTTTTTGTGGGGGGAGTAAAGCTTCCCGGGGCTTGTGGAGCCCGGCCCGA
>VYZM01019490.1:57893-71957 GCA_013398915.1 Dromas ardeola | reverse complement strand
GTTGTCCGGGGGGTGGGGGGGGGAGCGGTGCTCACTGCACCGCCGGCTGCCGCAGCCCTCCGTGAGGAGGTGTGGGGGTGCAGCTGGCGAGGGCTGGGGGCCTGCAGAATGGTTTGCCTGCCCAAAATGGCCTGAAAGGTTTCTGGCTTAGCGTTAAAAGGTGGGAGCCCGCCTAGTGGAATAGCTGTTGAGGTGTTGCACGGTGCAGATTTTATGCGCACCGGTCTCTGGGGGGAACAGCATAAGGAGTATATAAAAATGTGTTTTGGAAACAAAGAGGTTTGCAATTGATTTAGTCATGTGGTTTCTTGGTGTGCTTCTGTCTTGTACTGTCTCTTATATATGGCAAAGCCTAGACTGTCATCTGCCTTTTCCTATAGGCCGGAGTTGTGATTGGCGCTCGTTATGCTGGGATTCTGGTCAAGAGCCTATCACTTACATAGTTGGTGTCTATGGGATTGTGACAATTACAGACAGTCGTGGGGGTTCTACCTCTTAAGTTCATTCAGTGGCTTTAACATAGGTATCAAACCATATTTCATTGATTCTGAAGATGACTTTTATTTTTACATCCTTGTACCCAATTTACTGTTTTATCTTTTTCTTGCAGTAATAAGTGCGAGACATACCCGTTGGCTACGCGGCTTAATATTGTGTGCGTGGGGCTCTCTCCAGATGGAACTCTTGCCATACTAATTGATGAAGGTACTTTTATAAAGGAGGCATTTGTTTTATAAAAGGATGAAATAAAGATATAGGCTGAAGAGGAAAGTGTACTGCTACGTATTCAACCTTAACACAAATTAGAAGTACTCTGCTTTAAAAATTACATTAGAATTTCTGGGGAAGGTATCTTTATTTACAGTACTTAAAAAGAAATTATTTACAGAATTTAGAAAGTGACTTGTAATTTTAATTGTATTTTTCTTCTTAATATTATTCAGTGCACTGTATTGAAAAGTTTCCGGGGAGGTACCTTCCCTCCGCCTCCTTCTCTCCCTCCCCCCCTTCCCCCTCACTTAAGGAAAGAAATTGAGCTTGCTAGGGTTCTGGTTTCTTTGGGAACTGGATTATTTCCATGATCCTTCTTTTTCTGCCCTGACAGAGGGAGCCGCCTTGCTTGTCAGTTTGATTGGTAAATGTGTGATACATCAGTTTTATTTTCACAAGCCAGTTCACAGTGTCAGCTTTTCACCTGATGGCAAGTAAGTAAAATGTGAATGGTTTAGAACAAAACAACAGAAATGACCCCATAAACTAGTTGTAATTATTAAGGCATTCTGGCCAATCAGGGGACAATACTTATTGATTAATGTAGGGGAGATTTTGAACTGATCAGGGTTACTTTATCTGTAAAGTTGAGAGGAGAAGAAAAGCAAAGCCTCGGAAACAGATAGTGGCAGGGAAGTTGCCTGTCACAGATGTTGTCTGTCTGTGGTGGGACTCTTAGAAACACAGAAGACTTGCTTTGAGTCTTAACTGTTCTTATGTATTGTAGGTAAGGTGAAAGAGGCCATGACAAGGACAGTCAGTGCTGCAGAGTTGCACGATGGCACTCGTGGCGGTGCAGTTTCACTGCTGACTTGTGTTAGTCTAGGATAACCGTGCTATTAAAAGAGGCAGTTCTCTCAATCGAGTGCTTCTTTTCACATCCCTTGACTGCACAATTGCTGAGCCAAAGCGTGGTGACATAAATGTTAGAGGCATCAGAAAGGTGGGAGGAGAAAGTGTGGAGTTCTCCTTCTGGTGCCATTCCTCAGTTGGATTGACTTAAAAGTGATCATGAATGAGTTTTTGCTTGAGAATTGGAGTCACAGTGCTGTGTGTTAGGGAATTATACTGGCAACAGAACCGGATTAGAGGATATGTGTAACAGGGATGCAGGTGCTTTGTGTTTGTGAAAGTGGCCGATACATGGAGGTGAAGAGAGGTTGAAATAAAATACCCTGTTTTGAATGTTTGAACTTTTTCTTCCTTTGTGAGAATTAGACAATAAGTATTTCATTATTCAACTTAAGTGATTTTTACTGAACGTTTTCTGGTTTACAATGCATGAGGTATAACTTTGTTCACAAAATTGGGGCATAATATTAATCTGCAAATAATTTTTTAATTCGAAAGCAATCTGTATTTATTGCTTCAGTGATGCAGAAACCTTTTTAACATTGTTTTGTTCTGTTCTATTGCAATGTGTACTGAACAGTTGTTTGCTTTAACAGCTTTGTGTGCAATTACGCTTTTTTCCCCCCTGTATGACAGGAAATTTGTGATTACAAAAGACAATGTTGCTCTTATGTACCATGCTCCTGGGAGAAAACGAGAATTTAATGCATTTGTTTTGGACAAAACTTATTACGGTCCATATGATGAAACAACTTGTATCGACTGGACTGATGATTCCAAGTGAGTTGTTAAACTAATGCACTGTCTACCTGTTCACATTGTTAATATTTGTATGCATGTTGCAGTCCATCTTGAATTTTAAAAAATACTATAATTAGGCAGACTATAAAGTATAAAATAAGCACGTATTAGGGATCAACAATGCATTTTTGCTTGTAAATGCCTAATTATCATAAGTGGAACGTATCTTAGGAATGTAAGCGTGGTCAACCTTTTTAGTGTATTTAATCCCATCTACCTTTGTTAGAGTTGCCAACCTCAATTTACAACTCTCATATGTGTAAAATTCATTTTAAAGGGGTGACCGGTGTCTTGCCATTCAGAACGTTCTCCACCCACTGAAGAGTTTTTCAAACCAGTGTTCTAATTCAAATTGACTTTTCTTTTGTAGGTGTTTTGCAGTGGGGAGCAAGGACATGTCTACATGGGTGTTTGGAGCAGAACGATGGGCAAACTTGATCTACTACTCACTTGGAGGGCATAAGGATATAATAGTAGCCTGCTTTTTTGAAGAGAACAGTCTAGATGTATGTATCATCACGCAACGTTCTTGAATTTTAGTATTAAAATAGTTGAAGCAGAATCCTACCTGTAGGTAAGGATGCTGACTATTTTAATAATATCTCAGAATTTAGAAAATAATGGAAGTAATATGTCTCTCGACGCCTCTGCTATGATCGGGGGGTTAAAATTCCATGAATGTTTGAAGAAGTAAACTTTAGAAGGAGAGTAAGTTATTTGAAATTGCTTCCCCCAAAAGTTATAAATTTAAATATGAAAAAATTATTTAGCTGTAATGTCAACTGCTAATCAAATTGCCTTTGGTCTTTTAAAAAACTATATGAGGGCGGGTAAAAGAAGTCACCAGTTCTCAGGACAAGTGAATTTTCCAGATGAAGGCACCTTGAATTCTAGAGGACAAAGTAATATATTAGCCTAATCATAAGAGTGCAGACTTGCGAACCCTTCTGCAATTCTGTATTCATAGCAAGACAGCAGAGTACAAAACGTAGGTATTACATGATAATTGTATGTTTGTGTCTTTGTATTCTAGCTGTACACAATTAGCCAGGATGCAGCGCTGTGTGTGTGGCAGTGTGATACAGAGCTTGATGGTTTAAAGCCTAGGCCCCCTAAAGATGCAGCTAGGGAAAAGAATACAGAAGAAAATGATGAAGAGTTTCTTGAAGAGCCAAAGGGTGAAGAAATTCATGGAAAAGCCAACCCAAGTGAACAAGAGACTAGAGATAAGGTTAAATATTCGCGTGTTGCAAAGTAAGTGATTTTCAGTTTTCAAAAGACAGTTATTGTTGGGATTTACCATATTGGGCTTTTTTTTCGCCCGTTAACACTTATTCAAAGCAGTATAAAACTCTGCTCGGCATTTAGTAATTTACTATAAATCCCATTTTAAATTGTTTCAGTAAACACGTGTCTGTCATACCTTGACTATATGAAGGGCAATACCCTTCACCCTGAGAACAGCAAGTCAGTATAATTTTAATAATATACTGAATTGCAGTGTATGTTTTAGCAGTTGAAAGTCAAAAAGTGTAATGAGATCTTCAGTACAGTATTCTCTAGCTAAGTCACAGCGAAGGCTTTGAGTTCTTGTAAGAAGAGATCGGTTGACTTCAAGAGGTGACAGCAACATTTGATTGCTCATCAGCCTCTTTGGTAAAATACTTGGAGATGTCTTCCTGGAGGTTCTCCCTATCTGTCCACATCAAAGGAGAGGTGGCTTACAAAGAATAATCCAATTTAAAATTGTTGCAGCATTTAGCTTTGCTTGAAGAAGGATAACATTTGTAGGCCATCTCCTGTCAGGGGAGTGAGGGAGAGACAGGATGCATGCAGGGGCCAGTTGGGAACACCTGACATCAGGCTTCTGTTCTCAGTCTCTCTGACTCTAAGTATATACTCTACCCCAACCCAGGTTGGAATTAGCCTCAGGGAACATGACTTTCAGACTGAAGGAATTTGGAGTATACAACTATTGTGGATAACTTTCAGATGCTCTTTTTTTTGACAGTCATGTGGTGCTTATCTGTTTAGTTCCAGTAAGAGCTATAGCTACAAAGAACTCAGAAAACCTTCACCAGGCTTATAATATTTATGACTATTGCTTCAGTTCCTACCCCTGTAAGAGGACTCACATATAGAAGGATAACCAGTGAATACATGAGGGTCACCCATATTGGCATTAGGTGATCAAAAGGAGATGCACAGTGCAGTTCCTCCGAGATAAACTTTTAGTTTCTTTCATTGCACATGATCAGGTGTCACTTTGGATAATCAGACTGTAGTAGCAGCCGTAAACAATGAGGGAAAGAAAAGACTGACTTTTCACTAGCTATGTAAAGTATGTACATCTAGCAATTTCTGGAACTACTGCTTTTTAGTTTTATTGTAGGATACCTTTATCAAAATATTTGACCTATATTGAAATGCAACTATAACAGCATACTTTTTCTTTCACATTCAATTTGCTTTTTTCTTTGATGCCAGGTATTTTTTCAATAAAGAGGGAGATTTTAATAACCTGACATCTGCAGCTTACCACAAGAAAACACACCTTTTAGTGACTGGTTTTGCCTCTGGAATCTTTCACCTCCATGAGCTTCCAGATTTCAATCTGATCCACTCCTTGAGGTGAGGTATGGGGTTGTGGTTGTGGTTCTTTTTGGTTTGGTTTTGTGGGGGGTTATGTTTCTGGTTGGTTGACTGAGAACACACCATGTTTAGTAGTGAAGGATGAATAATCAGAGCACAAAAATCTTAAACGTGAGTATCTGTTCAGTATTGTGATTTCTGGAAAGGCAGAATCATACTTAGATTGATGTAATAAATACCGTACAACTCCATTCCATACCTAATTATGGAAAAGTGAGGTCTGAATGAGGAACTTCCGAGTTGTTGGGTATAGATTTCTCCAATGCTTTGAACTTCATGTTGTCAGTTTCTTTGTAGAAAATAAAGATAGTATCTGGAAAAAAAAAAAAAGCTCTGCATATGTAAAACTATCTGGAAATTGTCTCTTTAAGTTGAAAAATAAAAACAATTATTTTCCATTGCTGCATGATGCTAGCAAAATAATGCATAACTTTGTTGTACAAAAAATTTGTTGTTTTTTTTTTTTCTTTTTCTGGAATGTGGGGAGTTTTAATCTGTTCTGGCAAGTACCGCTTTATTTGAGATGTAGATACTCTGTCTTTATTCCAAATAAGGCAGTATTGTCTGTTTGATGTTTCTGAGTATAATAAAGGAAAGAATTTTGATGTTACAGTGGTAGAGAAATTCAGTAAGGTAATGAAAGAACTTGCTTGAACAGAGGAAGTAAACCCTAGATTTGAAGTTTTATCACACAAGGCGTGAAACGCGAGGTTTTTTTATTGGGTAATTCTCTTCCTTCAGTATTTCAGACCAAAGGATAGCTTCTATTTCTATCAACTGTACTGGTGACTGGATTGCCTTCGGATGTTCAGGTTTGTAAATTCTTTTGGTCTGTAATCATGGAAAAATAAGGAGTGTTGTGGGCATGTAAGCCTGAATTTCTCTTGCTCTTCTTGACTCCAAGTATTAAAGTTTTTTGTTAATTTATAGTCTCATCTCTGTAGTGTCTAGATACAGTAAAGCAAGTCCTCACAGAATTCTTATGATTCAGGGAAATACTTTGCAAAAAAAAGGAAAAGGAAGTGATTACTCTTAAATCGTATATGAAAACTCTAGCAGAATTAGGATAAAGCCCATATCCCTTGAACATGACTTACCCTTAGTGTAGTTCATAATATGCTTTCATTCTGGGCTGTCTCTCTGCTGCTTATTGCACAGCCTTTTACAAAGCTACCTGGATGCTGCAGCTTTCCCACCCAGTCCATAATGATTTGCATGGTAACCAAGATTATACCTTTATACGCAGCCCTGGTTTTCTTTCCAGGTAACTTATTTTAAAAAGTAAGAAGTTACCATCTCCCTTGTATTGGAAAGCCTAAGATTACCTTGGGTATTCAGCGCAGTGACCAGTAAGTAAGGCCAGTTGCCAGTCAGGTAGTTATACTATCAAGATGAAAACACACTGTGTGGGCTTCACATTACTCTTCTGTCACTGTTTTTGAAACATAATTTTGATTTACATTACATACTTTAGATTTAAAAAAGAAGAATTTATGAATTGACATAAACATGAAAATACAGTTTCGTCCTAGAATACTTCTAATTTGTGGCTGCTTATCAGCACGCTTCTATTTGTTACTAAAGCTGGTTTATAGCATTGCTGTTGTAGTACTGAGGATGTCAAACCAAGTAACAACTCTTGATTGTCAAGGAAAGTTTGAACTCATAAAATAAAAAGGGCTTTTATTAGGATTGATATGTGCATAGTGCAACCTGTCTGCATAACCTTTTTTTTTAATGTTGCATGTAATTATGTGTTTTGTGGCTTGCATTTGCAGGGTCTCAGAATTGTATTCATCATTCTGGTTAATTCTTTTCATGTGTTTATAGGTTTGGGTCAGCTCCTGGTGTGGGAATGGCAAAGCGAGTCCTACGTGCTGAAGCAGCAGGGGCATTTCAACAGCATGGTTTCATTAGCATATTCTCCAGATGGGCAATACATAGCCACTGGAGGGGAGGATGGGAAAGTGAGTGAGGCAGTATTACTGAAATATGAACTTAAGTCTGAATAACACAGTTAGCAGCTTGAGTTTCCGTTTTATTTAGAAAGCTCTGTTACTGTAACTGATAAATATTTTTCTTAATATAAACTTTTAATTTTTTTATCCTCACTTTCCTGAAATGTTTTGATTTTTTTTCTCTAGAGCATATATATTTTGATTTATTATTACTGGTATCCTCTGCAAATCGCATCACTTACCCTTTTTAGCAGGTGAATTTTTAATTATTATAGATGCAGTCACCGTAAATACAAAAAGATCTAATTCATCAAATGTTAATTTGTGTATGCTTGTGGTGGTTCCATGTTATTTTTAGATGAATGAACTTCAGTCATCCAAATTCATGCCCTTTTAATAATTGGTTTTGCTGTTAAATTGATTTCAAGTTATTTATAAAAAGTGCAATTCCTAAACAGGTATTTTTGAAATGTACTATTGCAGAAGCTTGTTTTTTAAAAGAAAAACTAGCTTCTCATGGATTACGTGTATTGAAATGGTAGGCTATGTGTACAGGTACTGTTGTTTTGTTGTTTCTTTTTTTTAAAAAAAGATGTTTTGTATAGTAATCCCACAATCTCCTGGCATGTAAATGGTACAAAGATAGTATCTTATTTCCTATCAAAACTTCTGAATGTCAGAAAATAGACCTGCTACTTCATGGTTTCTGCTATTCAGACTCAAAATTGGCCAAATCCCAGAAGTCTCAAACTGCAGACAGCTAAACACATAACATTTTTGTTCAGGGAAAAAAAAAAGATTGAAAGATCATCTCAATTGTAACTTTTGGAATGGCTTCACAGTTGGTTTTGAATTTGACAGTTGTCTTATCTGTGGACGGTACAAAGCTTGGGAGCCTGAGATGCTCACCAAGTGCTGTAGCTTTCCTTGAAAATTAACTTTATTTCAAATTCTTTTTTTTGTCTATATCCACTTAGTTTCATGTTGTATATGTATCTTTAGGGGCTTAATGATAAGCTGTGGCCTGTTTGCCTCACTTGCACAGAATTCCTTACTGACGGTACTGAAAGTCCTTTATGCTACTGCAGAGTTCTAGGACTAACTTTTCTTTACTCTTCTGTTGCCTTACCCTTACTTTCTCTCTGAACTGATGATGGAGATTCTAAGAAGGCTTTTCTTGTCTCCCTTGCAGGTGAAAGTGTGGAACACTTCAAGCAGCTTTTGTTTTGTCACTTTTACAGAACATAGTAGTGGTGTAACTGCTGTAACTTTTACTTCCAATGGTTATGTCATTTTGAGTGCTTCCCTAGATGGCACAGTGCGTGCCTTTGATCTACACAGGTAACTTCTAAAGCTTTTGTGTATCATTTAGTCTTCAGTCTGGGGAGAAGGCACCTGTCTAATAGAATGTTTGCCATAGTTTTAGTGGTTGAACCATTACAATACAACTGTACAGATTTTAAAGAATGAACATATGCTATGTAATATTAGAAAGCCGTTCTGTTTGAGTATTTTTGGCTGCTATTACTGCAGAGCTGTTAATACCTCTTGAATCTTGGAATTAATACCTTTTTTGAAATCACGGAATTTCAGAGTTGGAAGGGACCTCTAGAGATCATCTAGTCCAACTCCCCTGCTAAAGCAGGACTGCCTAGAGCACATTACTCAGGACTGCATCCAGGCGGGTCTTGAAAGTCTCCAGAGAAGGGAACTCCACAACCTCCCTGGGCAGCCTGTTCCAGTGCTCTGGCACCCTCACCGTAAAGAAGTTTTTCCTCATATTTGATTGGAACTTCCCATGTTCCAGCTTGTGCCCGTTACCCCTCGTCCTGTTACTGGGAACCACTGAAAAGAGCCTGGCTCCATCCTCCTTGAACCCACCCTTTAGATACTTGTAAACATTAATAATCATGCTGAGGTGTTGCATCTAATTTTATACAAAGAATATTTTTTCTGTAGATAGTTTGAAGGACTATCTACAGAAAGTAGATAGTAAAATTAAATCCTTTTCATAATACGTTCATAAAACATACGTTTAAATCTACCTAAAATGTTTTCATAATTTATTTTCACATTTACAACAGATACCGCAATTTCCGTACCTTTACTTCTCCGCGACCAAGTCAGTTCTCTTGTTTAGCTGTGGACTCCAGTGGCGAGATTGTATCAGCTGGTTCCCAGGATTCCTTTGAAATATTCATCTGGTCAATGCAGAGTGGGAGGCTGCTAGATGTAAGGACTTGAATTTAACACATACTATAGATCGTGATGATACCAAGTAACTTTGGGGTTAGTTGGAGGGCTTTAATACAACCTGAAGTGTTTTGTTATATTTATATTCAACAACTGGAGCTACACCATAGTACTCTGGGCAACTTTTGGTTTATTGCATGAAGGCTTTCCTGGATGTGGGTGAGAAATAGGTTTTGGAATTTTTAAGTAGTGAGCTCTTTCTAGCTGATGAAGTAACACCAGTGTTGCTGAGCTAACACATTGTCATGAGAGTCTGTTAGGGTTTGAGAAACCCACAGCAATTTATTGTTGTTTAGACAATTATTCTATCACTCGATGACCCCTCCCATCCCAGGAAGGGGAATCGGGGGGGAAAAAAACCCAGGAAACCCGGGAGTTTAAATATAAACAAATTTAAAAGAGTAAGACTAAATGATTAACACTAATAATACTAAAGAACCAATATTGATCCCAATACCAATGTAAAATATACAAGGATTAAACTCAGCCAATTCTATCAGTAGGGAGCTGTGCACTCCTAGCAGTGGACAGCAAATACCGGACGCTGCAAGCGCTACTGCTTTGGGAGAAAGGGAAGGGCTCAGGGATCTGGCACTGGGGCAACAACTTCTCAGGATCACAGCCGTCAAGGAAGAGAGAGAACTCCTCAGCCAACTTTCTCATTTATACTGAATGGGATGTTCATGGTATGAAGCAATCCTGTTGGCCAGTTTGGGTCGAGTGCACGGGTCTCACTTCTCATCCCTGCGCCCGGCTAGCTTGAAAACACAGACCTAAAAACCCGCATACCATAGCTGGCTATGAAGTAAATATTTTCACTAATTAATTCAGACACTAGAATCTTCTAAAAGTGCAGTTTTCTCAAGCATTAGAAGAGACCTTACCGCAAAGTAAAATTACTGAAAGAGAAAATAGTTCTGTGTTGCTCAAACCAGGACATTGTCTTTCCTCCAGTAGTTAATCAGAGGTGTGCTTTTCTACAGGTAATGAAGAAATTGTAGGTGCTTTCCTAAGATCAATACAGATTTCATTTGTAGGAGGTTCTTATTATGTCGGGTGAGACTATTAAGTTAAATCCCCACTGTCTTGCTGCTAGTTTGAAAAGCATTCTCTTCAGAGTAGATGTAATAAGAGGGACACAGTACTGAGCAAATCAAACTCATTTGCTATTTTCAGTTCTTAAGCATTATTGTTCATCTTGTACAAATAGGTGAACTCGGCTATTCGCGTATTTAATTTGGCATAGCTGTTGAATACAAATCACTACAGTAACCCATCATTTTCTTGGGTCTATCTCCAGAGTTTTGAGTTTACTTTCTTTCCTTGATTTCTTCTGAGAGGAGTAGGAGCTCCATGCTATAAAAATCTGTATTACTGTTATTCAATTCACAGTTTTTATTAATGTGTTTTCTCAAACGTTTTCTGCCGCAGGATGTACTGAATTCTCAAAGCAATGACTTGCTTTTTTGCAGTTGGTCTGATTGTTCCAATAGGGGGCTGGGGGGAGCACACCCTATTTCTAAGTCTTGGTCTCCAAAGAGACTATATGTGTGCATAAGAGTGGCTGTGGATGCCTATGCCGTGATAGCACTTTTGTGCATTTTTTTTAAAACTTGTGAAAATAAAAACTTGAAAAACACTAGTATGTGTCATGCCCCATGTCCAGAAGTGACCTCAGGCATGTGTGGACGAGTTAGGCACGTTTCATTGTTGTATTTAGAGTTTAATGAATGCAGACTACATGTATTTCAGTTTCTTTCACTTACTCTATCTTGTCTTTTCTTCTTTTATTAGGTCTTATCGGGTCATGAGGGCCCCATCAGCAGTTTGTCCTTTAACCCAATGAAGAGTGTTCTAGCTAGCGCCTCTTGGGATAAAACTGTCAAGTTATGGGATATGTTAGACAGCTGGAGAACTAAGGAGACACTAATACTGAACTCGGATGGTAACCTTTATTTCATCTTATATCAAATATAAAAATATTACCAAAAGTATTTCAAGAATGAACAGCAGAATACAGACAGAGTTACTCTTCTTGATGAAACCCAAAGGTTGAGATCGTTCTCTATAGTATTAGTTAACAGTGCAAAAAATCTTTTTTTATTTAATACTAACTCTAGCTTTATAATTAGCGGAGTTGTCCAGAGAAAACATACAGTCATACTTGTTACTCTTAAGCTTTTTCTGGTAGTTGAGATAAGATCCTAGAAAGATGTAGGGTTATTAGAAAAAGATCTGACTGTGTTTTTAACTGTTAATTAAATTCTTTGCAGTTCTTGTTGTTGCTTTCCGTCCTGATGGCAAGGAGCTTGCAGTTGCTGCTTTGAATGGACAGATAACATTTTGGGATCATGAAAATGCAGTGCAGACTGGCTCAATTGAGGGAAGGCATGATCTTCAGATGGGAAGGAAGGAGCTCGATAAAATAACTGCCAAACAAGCAGCCAAGGGAAAGTAAGTAAATGAGATTGCAGTGAACAGAGAGGTGCTTTTGCTTTTGAATTGTTTCTTTCTATTTGGTTTTTACATTGAGATTTCAGAGTGCATGAGCTGTTCAAACGTTTTGATTCTGATGATGGATTTTAAAAGATTGCCTGACGACATCTAGATGGATCCTTTTTTTCTTTTGCTGTGTTCACCCACTTATCGGCATCATTCTGAGTATCTGTTCTCTTTCATCAGTTACAAACTTGGGTTGCCAGCATACTATTATGCTTCTCGTGACTAGTTGGTAATTGGCTAAATGTGATAAGTTTTTAAGTGGATATCTTGTTATGTAGGTACTAGTATGTAACTACTGGTTTGTGGGAACTGTTACTTTTCAAAAAAAATGTAAATACACTCTGGGTTTTATCACACGTTATTATGCATGTGAAGTAATGTTTAAAGGCAAATGGAATGTGTGCTGTCAAAAAGTGTAATATAGAAGTCATGTGTTTCATTCTTCTCTTTTTCCCTTGAGACACCCTTCCCTTTTTTCTTTTTACTATACTGTTCCCCCTCAAAATAAAATGAAAAAAGGAAACAATGACTTTTTGGGGAAAAAAAAGTGGGTTTTTTTTTCATGATGAGTTCTCAACCATTCTTTAAAACATGCCGTGACATTGTTTTTTCTGTACCTCTTGTGACCATCCTTAGTGTTGTATTGGGTGTAGTTGAGAGCTCGTTCGTTGAGCTGCGACTCAGAATCAGAAGTATGGAAGTACTTCAGAAGCTGTTGAAGTTCTAAATTGTTTGTGATTCATAGTAAAGCACTGAGTACTTTTTTGTGGTAAACGGTTTTCTGTGTTAAGTACCTATTGTGTGAATGAAGATCTCCACTTTTTCCATGGAATGGTTACTCCTCTTTGCTTTCGCGCTGTACTCATGTCTTTTAGCTTGGATGTGGCAGTGAAATTAACTACTTTCTCTTTTTCTTTACTAGATCTTTTACTACTCTGTGTTACTCGGCAGATGGTCAGTCGATTCTGGCAGGTGGATTGTCAAAATTTGTCTGTATATACAATGTCAAGGAACAGATTCTTATGAAAAAATTTGAAATCTCGTGTAACTTTTCTTTAGACGCAATGGAGGTATGGGACCACAGCAGTCAGTTTTTTTCACTTCCTCTGCCCACCCCCAAGACTTTGCTTTTGGTACAACATTTTATTTTAGAGGGATTAATGAATGTTTTGTTAAACATGGGTTCGTTTTCTTGGATTTGTGCAGGAAAGCGTTAAGGAAATACTCAGCAGAAAACAAAATTAATTCCTGACACTCATCTAACTAAAGTCTTGCTAGATTGCAGTGTGTTTATATTGAATGAGCAGAACTCTTAAGTGCTAACTGACTTAACTATGCTTAACTTAAAATTGAAGAGAAACTATGAAAATTGATATTATCACTATTTTGTACTAAGCTAACTTTCCTTGGGTGTCAGTTGTTTGTGTTAGCAAAGATATGAAGGATTTTATTGTGGTCGCAGAAGAACATCACTGACCTTTACAAACTCAGTTGCTGAATATTGGCAAATGCAAAATTAAATCCCCTTGTAAGTAAAGTGAACAATGAAAAGCATCAGAAGGAAAAAATTCCAGTAACCCTTCGTAACGTCCCCTTACCTGGAAGAATGATTGTTCCAGTGTTCATGTTGGGCTGTGTTTGACTCGTTCCAAATATATTTCTTTGGGGGAAGGTCTGGAGAGAGGAAGAGTCCCCAGTAGAGGAAGATCAGGTTAGAGACCAGTTGGCCAAGCTGGACATCCATAAATCCATGGGCCCTGACGTGATGCACCAGCGCATGCTGAGAGAGCTGGCAGATGTTATTGCTTGGCTACTCTCCATCATTTTTGAAAGGTCATGGAGAACAGGAGAGGTGTTTGAGGACTGGAGGAAGGCAAATATCACTCCAGTCTTCAAAAAGGGCAAGAAGGAGGACCCGGGGAACTACAGACCGGTTAGTCTCACCTCCGTCCCTGGGAAGGTAATGGAGCGACTCGTTCTGGATGTCATCTCCAATCACGTTGAGGAACAGGAAGTTATTGGAAGTGGTCAGCATGGATTTACCAAGGGTAAATCATGCTTGACCAATCTGATAGCTTTCTATGATGTTACAACTGGTTGGCTGGATGAGGGCAGAGCAGCAGATGTCATCTACCTTGACTTTAGCAAGGCTTTTGACACTGTCTCTCATAACATCCTCCTTAGGAAACTGAGGAAGTGTGGACTAGATGAGGGGACAGTGAGGTGGATTGAGAGCTGGCTGTGTGACAGGACTCAGAGGGTTGTGATTAATGGA
>VYZM01019490.1:0-48794 GCA_013398915.1 Dromas ardeola | reverse complement strand
CCTCGCCTCCTTCCACTGCTCCGCTGGCCGCCTCCGCCCCGCCCGCGTGGCTGTGGTGAGTAACGGCCGCGCCGCGCCCCGCCCGGAGGAGGCCGCGGGCTGGGCCGGGCTGGGCTGGGGGGAGCGCAGCAACTCTGGGGGGAGCCCGGGGCAGCGCAGCAACTCTGAGGAGAAAAAGGCGTTTTTACTGCCTGGTTGTCCCCATCCGGCCTCGGCCCCTCTGCTGGCGGTGGGGGTGGGGGTAGCGGGAGGGCCCGGCGTGGCGTCGGGTCGAGGAAAGGCTGGCCCGGTGGCGGCAGCTGGAGAGCCGCAGGAGAGGCTGAAATGGAGAAGATAAAGCTGTTTAGCATCGAGTCACTCGGAGGAAGCCAGACCATGAGTGGGAAACACGTAAAAATTGGCTTCTGGGTAGTTGTTATTGGCCTGGAGTTGAGTTACAAAGAGCTGGACTTGAAATAATTTATGGTGTAGTCGGGGGAGGTCCTGGCAGCGTACAGGAAAATATTTAAACTGGGTTATGCTCTCCTGCAGGAAGGAGGTAGAGCGTGTTAAAAATACAAAACAAGGAGGTGGAGGAGCTACAGGTTGCCAAAGGAAAATTTAGGCTGTAGATAGCGTCCCAAATGGGTACACAGGTTTGGATCTCAGTGGACAGTCTTTGGAGCTCGAGCTGTGCGGAGGCTTGGCAGTAGAAAACGTATAGAAACAAGGCGGCGTTACCTGCATGAGGAGATCCGTTTGGGGCAGAGTTGGCTCGGGAGTGGGCAGAATGCCAGTCCAAATGCCTAAAAGGTAACTCACCAGGAATGCTGTTATTTTAGCAAATCACGTTTTCTTAAATAGAGAGTGGAAAACAAGTACTACTGTTGATATTAGCGATGTAAATTTACGATTATGGTAGAAGACACATTTATGACCAAGCAGCTACTGAAATAACAGAAGAGGACAGTGTTTTAGTACTTTGGTTTCAGCGAGTTTCAAAAACATTTAAAAAACGTTTCTTATAGAAGATAACTTCAGCACAGTTGCTTGTATGTTTATTCAGTCTAAATTAAATAGAAGATAAAATTAAAAGTTGGAAAGTAGGAGGCGGCTCTTAAATACCAGAGCAGCAAAATTGTAGGTAGGATTAACATGGACAGAGGAACATCCGTGCATCTTACTCATTTGGGGAAGTGATGGTAGGATGTGGTGCCTGTGAGAGCAGAGGACTGGCTGTTGCGATCTGAAAGCCCCTTCAAGTCCAATGTTTCTAACTAAGACAGTTTCAGTTGCGAGTTTCTGTTCGTGTGCCTGTGATTAAAAATTTTCAAGCTTCTAAAAACAGATAAAACCAGGAGGGAAGAGGGTGAAGTTAATAAATTAACTCTGACTGGATTTTTTTCTTCCAAACAAACAACCAAACAAAAAAACCCCACAAGAGTTCATATATATACTTTCAGGAACTAGATAATCCTTTGGATTTTTTTGATTTTGTTTTGTTCTTATAGTTGCTTTATTTCTGGGTTTTTAAATATTATTTTTTTTCTCCTTTCTTCTACTTCATGAATGATGTTCTCCACCCACACAAGGGTAGCTGATTGCTTTGTGCTTTTTATTCTCCAGTGTGTATAAACAAACTGAAAGTCTTATTACTATGGTAATAAGGAAAAGTATGGCTAATATAGCATAATTAAGTTAAAAGTGATTTAGCTATTGATCTCTGATGTGGATTCTCAGATGAAATACAGCAGACGGTAACATAGTTAGTCCTAAGTGCCAGCTCGAAGTGCACTTCTGTCCCACTTCTGTTTGATGTGCATCTGGATGAGAAGGTATTTCACACGGATATAGACACTTCATAAATAGATGTAGGACACTCAGAATAACCCATTGTGTGCACAATATAAACATACTTAAGGATATCATGTCAGTTTATTAACTAACTCTGAGGAATAAATGCACAAGTCAATAAATAAATATTAATTATTTCTGAGACCTGTCAGTCATGGGTGGCTATAAGTAGGAAATGCCAGTTCTGCAGTATGTCAAATGGCAACACTGGTGCTAATAGTATGATGTTGACTGGCTTAGTTGCTAAGTTCCTTTTTTTTTGGGGGGTGCAAGGAGTTTTGTTGTTGTTTAGGTGGGTTTTTTTTAATCTTACAAGGCTTGTGAAAGGTCCTGTAGGAAGTTTTGTATCATGTGAAATACTCTCGTGATTTTCTTTCTGCAGGTCCTATCTGGTTGTGGTGTCTACGATGGCACAGAAATCCATGAGGCCTCAGCGTAAGTTGCTTTATGAAACTGTAGGCTCCAAAAAAGTCTCCTTTACATTACAGCAGTCTGTTGAATTCAGTTTTGTGCTCTCTGACCATCAGAATTGCCCTCAAAAAAGTATCACGAAGTTTCACAGTTTTCTCACATCATAATTGGGAGCTCAGGCCACGTTCTTACAGCACTCTGTGATTGTCCAGAGATGTAGCACAGTGCATGCAATACCAGAGCAGTGAGTTTGAGAGTCTTTCCTTCAGAAACAGAAATTCAGAGTTCCAGAATCAATCTCAAGAGAGTTAAGTAAAGACTTCATTTCATAATCACTTTGAGTTTCTGTTCGTGGGGCTAAGTCTAATACTAGAATTGTTAATGCTCAAGCTGAATTATTAACTCTTAGTGTTAATTGCTAAGAGGTATTTGAACTAGACTGAGATTAAATATACACGTAGGTGTGTTAATCGTGGGACTCTTCCGTAATACCTGGGGACTTGCAATGAGAAAGGAAGCTTTTATGGTTCCTGGTTACCTGCATAAGAGCACTGAAGAAAGAAACTTGTCTCTGACTTACCTGATACTGGGTCCAAATTGACTCTGTGTCCTGCTTTGCACTTCGGTGTTACATACAGGGATTTTGCTGCTACATGCTCAGTAGGCTTTGGTAGGACGTGTGTTTTTCCTCCTCTTCAAAATCAGGTGGTGGAATATTTGTAGCAAGGCTTTGGGGCCAGATAAAGCCTCTTTTGCACGGTTTTCAGCACGTTTTATCTCCTTTTTTGTAGCATACTAGTGCATCTTAGTCGAGGGGGAGCGGAGGTTCAGATGTATGCTCCAGATGTTCCTCAGATGCATGTCATTGACCACAGTAAAGGGCAACCAGCTGAAGCTGAGTCAAGGTAAAGCCTGTATTTAATCTGTTTTCCATGACTGCTGAGCCTCAGTCTCTTAGACATTATTCAGACATAGCAGCCTGTAACTGCACTTGTAGCACTTTGCTGACTGGCTTTAGTAGCTTTATGCTAGCTGGTATTTTGATTGGAGAGAAAATAGTAAACTTCTGGACTTGGTTGCATACAGTCTTTTAATGCCTGCGTTTCCCACTAGTAGTGTTTCAGAAGCATCAATAGCTTCAGTTACTGGGTACCACTGTTCTTCTTGCTGCCTCCCTTCCTCCCCCTCCTCTGCCTCTGCAAAAACTTTGTTTATTCTCTTCTGTGTGCAAATGCTTAATTCGTCTCATTCTTTTATTTCTGGTTCTTCAAGGAATGTTTTGGTGGAATCTGCAAGGATTGCTCGTGGTAAAATTGCAAGCCTGGCTAAGCTTACGACTGCAGACCATGATGCTGTGATATTCCCTGGTGGATTTGGAGCTGCTAAAAACTTGTGAGTGCCAACTAAGCATTAGACTCCTTGACTAAATATTCATGATCAACTATTCATACCCAGCTGTGATTCACACAATAAAATCAGGAAGCAATAAATGGCCTTATTTACTATATATGTAGCCACTATTTCATAAGGAAAACTCCTTTCAAAGTGTTGGAGTTAAGTTGTGCTGTTCGTGGTAGTTTCCAGTCGTAATTCTTATTGGCGTTGTCACATTTTAAATTTTTCAAAGAATGTTGGGAATTCTGGGGTTTAGATAATGCACAAGAATCCTTTTCCCCCCAGCCTTGTGATGACTTTTTTGGACCTGACTGAGGGAAGTGAAGGTAAAACTTCAATAGTTTCAGGTATTCCTAGTGTTATTATACTGTTTCTTCTTGTCTGCCTACCAAAAAGTCCCTTCTTGCATTAGTAATGATAAAACCAACAGCTAGCTCAAAAAAAAAAAAAAAAAAGGGTGAAAAAAAAAAAGTTAGCCATGTGGAATACCAACTATCTTGTTATTGACCTGCTGTTTTCTTGGCTTTGAGAAACCTGAATGTTATTCCCCTTTTCTTCTTACGTATTTTTCTTCTTTGAAAACATTCTTGTTCCGCTTCTCATTAATCCTAGAAAGCTGATTTGATAATTCTTATTTCTAGATGTTTATATCAAGTAAGAAACTTCCTGACATACCAAAGCTTTAGACGTGAGTCATTTTGGCTAAAGCATTCCTGATCAACTACAGGCTTTTTCGGCCACCTTTTAAAAGCTGTTAACTTTGTGATGACCCTTGAGAGAGCCAGTCTCAGGCAGTTAGGCATCTCTGTTTTATAGGTTTATACTGAGGTATGTATAAAGCTTCTTGTTGTGGCAGATCTACCTTTGCTGTTGACGGGAAAGATTGCAAGGTGAACAGAGAAGTTGAACGTGTCTTGAAAGACTTCCACAAAGCAGGCAAACCTATTGGGTACGTATTTTAGTTGGAGGGACGTTTATTTGATAGTACGAGCAGGGAGACAACATATGTTCTGTTGAAATGCACAGCTGTTACTGTTGGAACTAGAAAAAGCATCTTCCGTTTTGTATCAGTTGTAGCTTATTTTTTTAAATGTGTTTTTCAAGGTGCGTGTGTGTGTAGTTGTTTGTCAAAGAAGCAGCTAAGAAAATGCTGAGTGGAAGTTGCCTTGTGATATCTTCCAGATTTCTTTTGTTGAAGTTGAATCTTTTCAATGATGACCAAGTTTTGAAAGAGTGCCATTGTAGAATTGCTCTTATATTTCCTTTTGTTGCAGTCTTTGCTGCATTTCACCAGTGTTGGCAGCAAAGGTTCTCTCTGGTGCTGAAGTAACTGTGGGCCATGAAGAAGAGGAAGGTGGCAAGTGGCCTTATGCTGGGACTGCAGGAGCCATTAAAGAACTGGGAGGAAAGCATTGTGTGAAAGAAGTAACTATATCCTTTCCTGTTAATTTCCATGTTGAGAGATAATTTAGTAATGTGTCATTACAGTAATGAATACGTGCGGGACCTATGCTCTTTCACTTAGGGTTTAGTGGGAATATACAGTGTATAGCAGATAGCACGTAATACAGCGCATGATTAGAAACATGGTCTTCTGTGCGCAGCTGTGTAGTTAAAAGTCATTCTCAGTCATTGCCATAGAACTCCCTTGGACACCGCGTAATGCAGTAAACGCTGAGTGAATTTGCACATAAAACTGGCATGAGTTACAGTTGGTCACTTCCCTGTGAGGTTTTTTTCCTTCTTTTCCTGAAGGATAATGTTGTAATCAGACCGTACTCAGAGACATTTCATGGGTTTTCTTGTGTTTCTGAGTGTTCCAGAGATTGCTCTCACGGTGTTTGTATTTCTGGCAAACGTAGCTTCTAGTATCTTGGATTGTAGGTTGCAGCTGTCTTTACAGCTGGACGGTATGATCTGTTTGGAGGTGCTTTTTTATAGGATAGTGGAGTTGTAAGGTTTTGTCAATGATGATTTGTTTCGCAGACAGTATCTGCAGGTGAGACATAGGCTGTGTTTTCCTTAACTCCCTTTCACGAAGCTCATGTGGATACAAAAAACAAGGTGGTGACTACCCCAGCATTTATGTGTGAAACAGAATTACATAATATCTTCGATGGCATTGGGGCCATGGTAAAGAATGTGCTAAAATTAACTGGCAAATAAAAAAAAGAATCAGAAATGTTTAAATTTAGGGTGTAGTATCAAATGTAACATGGACCAATGGAAACACTTTCACCTGCTTGTTCTGTTCACACTGTAGTGAATGGTGATGCGAAGCTGATTGATTCCCAGCTGCAGGGTTTTCCATGCCCTTTCTGAGGGAGGGGCCTGCAGGAGGGCTTACGGAGTACAAGCAGTCTGGCGTGAGACACGGAACGTTTCCTTGAGCTTTTTCGGCTGGAGAGAGCTGTGCGGACATATTCTGAAACCAGACCTCCTGATACACCAGTGTCACATCATTTCTGTGTGGGCCAAAAGAGACTAAAGGCCCTTTCAGAAGCTGAGATGTGTTGTAAGGATATAGCAGATGCAGTGGCAGTATATCTGGTGGATGAAGAATGGGAGTAGAGAGGAATTAGTGTGTGGTTCAAGGTTTATGAGCTCAGGCCTGTATCTGTGAATGAAAAGCCAGGATCAGCTGTCAAGGAAATAGACATCGTCCACTTCTTAATTTAGTTTGGTATTAATTAAAAGATTAATGGGTTTTTTTTCCGTTTCAAAGAATCCTGTTTTCACAAAGGAGCCCTTCTGAATATCAATCACCAGCAGGATACATCTTAACTGTCACAACATTAGCACTTTGAAAAATTAATCCATTGGCCCATTGTCGCTAAAAAGGTCTTGAAATGAAGGAGAAAATATCCGCTGATGTGACGCACAATTTTTAAGGATAATATCCATGTCAAAGTAGTTGCATGACTAGTAGTGGATGGAAAAAACAGTCTCAAATTATTCTCACTTTCCCTGCTTTAGGGTAATAAAGCTTTCTCCAAAGAAATATTATTGAATGTCTGGAATAATGATGTATAAATAAATAAATTTCTGCCTTTATCTCATCATTGTCCCTTCACTTTTGTTTGACAGCTGCCTTTGACAGCTTATGCTGGTTGATACATTCTAGTGGTTTTTATGCTTTTCAGTTCTCTTCATGTCTTTGGGACATTTTTTCCATACAGAATCCAGCAGAATCTCCTTCCCCCTTTCCAGGTTACTTGTTACCTTTCTATTCCGCAGGAAGCAACATTTCTCAAAACAAACAAGCAAGCAAAATGACACCCCTTACCTTGCATTAAAGTTCCTTTGACATGACAGACATGCTGAAGAGAACCCATGCTTTTAAGGGACAATTGTGTGCTTCATGAATGAAATCCATGAGCCTTAGATTCGTTTGGAGTATGGTAAATAGTGTCTATGGCTGAAGTCTTGCTAGGGATGTGGAATGACATTTTTTTTATTGAGGGGATCAAAGAGGAGGAATGAAGCTTGAGTGTGAGTGGTCGGCATGCTCGGCTTGCTCAATAGAGGTGTTCACAGAATAAGCTTTTTTGCTTCTGGAGCGTCTTAGTATGTGTTGGGCATAATCTGAAGCTTTTTTGCTGGTGCATCAAATTCTTCATGAAATTTTCAGTATCAAGTTGGTAAGAAACAGAATGTAAAACACTGCCACGATGTAATTCACTGCAGATACTCTCCTCCATAAGCTTTACTTGTACGTAAGTGGACATGTATAATACCAATTTTATACGCAGAGGCTTAGCAGAGTATGGGAGGTCATTGTTCATATAAAATGTAACAACATTTTAAAATGCATGACTTTCCTACATCTGCAGGAGTTTTAAAAGAAATTTGGTAATATAAGAAGGTATCACAAAACAGAGATGGTATTGAAATCCCTGGAGCAGAGGGAGAACAGCTGCCGCCTGTGTTAGTGATACCATCATCTGCTGTAAGTGTGGTCTAAATTGAGCTCAGCTCTTCCCATCAGGGACTGTGAGTTAAGTCTTTCCATTAGCTGCCCTTGCCACAGCAGGTTGTGTGTATGTATTTAGGGTTTCTCATATCTGCAGTTCCTAGTAAGTGCAGCTGTGGTGGCATAAAGCTTCCTTAGATTCTGAATCTTAAACTCGGGCATCCTGAGGAAAAAGATGGTTTTCTGAAGACGTTGCCGTTATCATGCAGTGACCAGCTGTTGCAAGTTGGTTGCTAGATCATCCAGATGTTGCCTCTTTTTACAGCCCCTTGGATCCAAGTACCCAAATAATGAAGACTACTAACAATCTACTGTGTACCTTTCTAAGCAGATGCAGTGGTGGTCATGTGGATCCCTGACCTGGTGGCTTCCAGGTTGGATTATCACAGTAGCACGTGCTTAGAATCAAGTATGCAAATTGAAGAGCTCACCTAATTTGACATGACATTTCATCTGCTAAAAACAGCAATACTGTAAAATGGTGGCTTCAATATCAGTGACTGTTTGAGGGCTAGGGCCTTTAAGCTGTAACGAGAGTAACGAAGGAACCAGCTCCTCCTCAGTGCCTGAAATGTTTTCAAAGGTAGTTGAAAAAGGAAGCTACCCATACAGTGTTGTCAGTGCTGGAATCTTGGGCATTTAGTGGGGATGAGACAAACAGATATGCACTGACAAAAATTTATTTTCAGAAACAATCACATTGTAGAGCATCTTTTACCTTTTTTTCTTTTTTTCCATCATTCAGAGATAACATTTTTTAAGGGAGAAAGGATCATGCACCAGAATTGCCTTTCATTTTTTTTTAATTCTCCCTAATTTCACAGTAATGTGCAAAGTACAAACCTTTGCTACACACATTTTAAAATATTTTTTTTATTAATAGAAGACCTTTTAACTTTGGTGCAAGATACAAGATTGTTGTCTTGGCTTTTAGCCAGCGTAAATTTGGAGGGAAATTCCATGTGCATTGAGAGATTAATAGAGACATTTGTCTGCCAAGTTGGGTTTTTCCTTTCCTTCCATAGGGCTGTTTGGAGCTGATGAGTGGTTTGCTAGTTTCAGCCGAGTGGATTTTAGGTTAATGAATAATGTTCCGTTAAACGCTATCAAGAAATCAAAGGTGAAAGCATGTGCGTTCTTCAAGCCTCCACAAGGAGGCGTGCAGTATTTGGCTTATGGATCCTGCCATTTTTCATCGTCAGAAAGCATTTAAGAACTTTGCCCTGCTGAAAGGGAGTGGTAATAAATGCCCCTCCTGCTTGTGTTGATTTTCCAGTGATGTGGTGGGGTGAACTTGGTGGGGGGTGGGGAGGAGCTGTTACCTCTCACTTGTGTTTCTGCCTGCCCCGTTTTGCTCTCATTGATGCTTACACGAAAAAGCCGTTTTACAAAATGTTTCGCTGTAGATTGTTGCGGCGTTCACAAATTTGACAGCGCTGCCTTTTTCTTCTAAAAGCAGAAATGAGAGTTAGGGATTGAGATGCGCTTTTCATTTTTAGCCTTGGGTTTGTGGCTACAAGAGGCACGTTTTGGATGAATAAAATGCCAGCAGGGGGCACTTGGTGAACAATGTTCCGTGCAGGTTTTCACTTACCCAGGCACAATATTCCAGCTGTTGTTTTCTGTATGACGTTGTTATGTTGACTTTTTCTCGCATAGAAGGAATCAAGCAAATACTGCTTCCTACTTGTTTAACAAAAATAAATAGGAAATCCAATTCTATCGTAATGAATGCCTTTGTTCCACTGTCTTGTTAAGACTCATTTCTTCAACACAATGACTTCTTATTTATACCCCTGAAAGTATAATATCAAATATAGTCACGTTAAGCTCTAAAGGCTTTCTGTGATATAGTTATCACTGAGAAATAAGGAAAGGTGTAGTATAAAGTCGTAAAAGTACACAGTGGATGGGGTTTTTTGTTGGTTTTTTGGGGGGCTGGTTTTTACTTTGTTTTGTTTTGTTTTTGTAAATAATAATGCTATTATAGCCAAGGTGACCTAAAAACAAGGTTTGTAGGGAGGGACTTTTACTAAGCCAACTAAAATACTCCTGGAAGGAAACAGTGTTTCTTGAAGGGTCTGTGTGTTTGCAAGCTATCAGTATCTTACATGCGTGTGTGTATGTACATTTTTTTTTATTATTTTTTCAGAGTGGGAGCTTAGATATTCTTCCATCCGCAAATAATTGAGAGTTGCCTGCATTCCAGGGCTTGAGTCTTTTGTTTGAGTTGTTTTTCTTCCTCCTTCCGATGGCTTGAAGTGTCTGAGGGGAAACTTGCTTGTTGTATGGGTCAGCCTTAGCCCTCAGAAGAATTAAGGAACTGATATTTGGTTATCTTTTCCAAGGTGATTTCAGTGGTGGTCAGAATTTCTGCGGAAACAGAGAGAGAGGGGGAAGAGAAGGGACTAAACTCGGACAATCCCAGAAGCTGAAACAGAAGTTGCAATAAGGATTGCGTTACCCATAGCAATGTGATTTTGTGCTGCATATTTAAAAATAATCACCTTCAGTACTTATTTTCGGTATTTTTCAGTACAGTTTGTTCAACTGCTGAGTATCATGCTATGTGAATGTTATCTGATATAACAATGGAAATTCTGAATCAAATGTATTACATTCATTTCTTGTTGATAATCTATATGGGCCATTTCTCCCATATCATATGGAACTGAAAGGAGCTCAGCGGAATGCATTAACCAGTTAAACTGGCCTCACTGAAAATGTATATAAACTACAAGATGAGCAAACTAACTCCTTTTTGTTTCTTACCAGTGTCACCGTCAAATGTGAAAAAACAAACTCGCTTTTACAGCCATTCTTTTGCAAGAATGATGTACAAGGATCTCTTAAGAATTTCTTTAATGTAGCAGATTATCAGTCTATGCTCTTGCCATATGAAATATGTAGGTGTGGGCCACCAAGGTACTACAAGTGAGAGAGAAGTGGAGATTCCTCCTTAAATGTGTGAATTGTTATTGTGCTCCTTAGTTCTCAAAGCTATCCCTCTCGTTCGCACGGAAACTCTGGAAAACATAAGAAGTATGTGTTGCTCGTCTTCCGCACATTGAGTGAACTTTCAGACATACGTTTGCTGTGTCGTCACCCAGGCAAGGAAGGACAAATCAAGGTCTGCTAGTCATTCAAACCTTCCCTTGCAGTCTCCCAGGAAAATGGAATGGCGGTCATATATTACTGCTGGGAATGGCATTAACTACAGCTCTGGGAAAATATAATAAAGAGGGACGTTTAAACATCCCAAGTGGTGCTGCAAATCTGAGTCATAAAAAAAGTAGGATGGTAAGCAACGTTTGGAGGTCATCCAGTCATCTTCCCCCCATCCTTTGTTCCTCCTACCTTCATCTGCTCATGTGCTTGCTGTGATTCATGCCCGGTGGCACAGGCAGGGAGAATCCCTTCTGAGGGTGAAAGAGGCAGACGACAGAGGGAATTGGGCATTCCTCGTAGGCACCAGCCAGCACAGTGCCCGCTCTTAAATGTACAACTGGACTGTCCCTTTCCACAGCAGTGAGGCTCTGTTCGAGCCCTGCATGCCTGCATAAAGGTATTCATGTAATTATTCATTTGCTTGCCTGAGAAATTTTTGTGGCTGTATAGTCACACAGCTTGCACTTGTGAGTGGAGGTGCTCATGTTGTTCGTGTGCCTGAACACCTTCTGAAAAGTGGAGGGCTGCTTAAGCGGCTATTAGATTTTCAGAAGTCATATGGTCCTTGAGACAATGGCAAGCAGTTCAGACACTTGGGACTGACAGACCAGTACAAATTCCACCTTTCGGACTTTCTGATTGCACAGGGAGCCTAGCCTAGTTCCTACCAGCTAGTTCCTACCTAACTGTAGGAACAACTGGAACACAAATAAAGAACTCTTAGAGACCAAGCAATTGCTGTCATCAGGGTGGGTTTTTTTAAAAAGTTTTTATTTTTAATCAACTTTTGTTTTGAAAAATACATGGCATCTGAAACAAACATTTGGAGGGTAGGACGCAAAAAGACAATCCCAGTATGTACAATTCTTCTATTCAAATCTTTCTGTGAAGTGGGACCCCAGCTGTTAGCTAAGCTGCTCTGTACCCAGGGTAGCCGAAGTACCAACTGAGCTTCACTGCAGCAGCGGCACGGGCTGTGCATGGGGTTTTGTCTCTCCTCCCCACCACAGAGAAAGGGCCCTTTGTTAAGAAAGTCAAAGATGACTATCTCCTTTACCTCAATGGATACCATTTTAAACTCTTACTTTATTCTATTCCCTTCCTTGCAAAAGCAATCCTGTCTTTCCTTTGGAAAGAGGGTGGAACTGTTCCAAATCAAGACGACTTTATGCGCGTCCTGATGAGTCACTTCCTTCTGCTGGAGGGCTCAGCCAGAAGGAGCGAGTGAGTGTCAGTCACCGCTGTTCCCCAGCCCGGGTGAGGAGTTCTCCAGATGCTTCTCAGTTCTGTAATAGGGTGGTTGCAGCAGCTCTGGCCTGAAACGAAGCTTAGGCACTTTCTTGATATTGTTGGTATACACAGGATCCTTTCAGTCTTAGTTTTACACAGGACATTTCTGCTACCTGAATTGAACGTTTCCGGAACTAAACCCATTTAATTTCCATAGGTATCAGTTACAATTGTTCTGACCAGTTTTTAATTCTTTTTTCCTCCAAAGCTACCCTTTTTAAAGAAGTAACATTGTCACAGTAACAATTTCTTATTGCGGAGATGTAGCTTAAGAATCTAGCTTTTGTGCAATGATCCCACTTACCTTGCTGTGTTTCATGACAAAAAGAGAAAATAATGAATTCAGCCTTCTAAAGCATTTGGCTTAGAAGTGGATTTTGTAATAATACATCACTTCCTTCCTCTATGTTGAACTTCCATCATCTTTCTCAGTCAGCTTCATTCTTCCGCTGAAGAACTGTGACATTTCTTGTGGGGAAAAAAACGTTACTGATAGCCCATGACACTTAAGAGTAAAAATAGAAGCTAAAGTTCCACAGGCTCCAGTTTCAGAAGGTTTCCGTCTTTACATTTCACAAAATGCGAGCGTCTTCCTACTTCCAGTTTTTATCTGACGCAGAGGGTAATTACCCCTTCTTCTCCTTTCAGTTCTCTTGAAGGATAGCAGATAAGATCTTAGGCAAAAGATCTCACTAGGGTCAATTATAATGTGACCTTGTAGTTTTGTGAGTCCTTTATCCTGTCATTAAAGCAAAACCACAAAACCCAAAATAAAATGTTCATACTGGCAGCACTAAAACTTGGCTTCCAGAAACAAATGAAAAAGCAGATGTGCCACCTCTGAGTTTTGTTGCCTTTAGTTTTGTGGAACACCAAAATGTGGGACATAAACACCTAGCTCTGGGTCTGTTTTCAGCTATTGATATTTCTTTCCCATGGCTCTGGAACAGTTGTCATGCAAACCCTCCAGAGCTGTTCTGCCCAGCGAGGTCCTCTGGTGAGGAGAACGTCCCAAAGGGAAGATTGGCTTCCCCGGTTACAAGTGCCAAACCCCCAGTGTGACCAGGAAGTGGAAAGAGAGGGGAAGCATAG
The DNA here is from genome assembly GCA_013398915.1 of Dromas ardeola. Classification (NCBI taxonomy): domain Eukaryota; kingdom Metazoa; phylum Chordata; class Aves; order Charadriiformes; family Dromadidae; genus Dromas; species Dromas ardeola. Next base: position 35,632 of record VYZM01019490.1, on the reverse strand, counting down.
CCAGACATGGTGCATCAGCAGGGCTTCTGGAGGAAATCTGACTGTGTCCTGGAAAATTAAAAAAGAGAAAGTTGGCATCTAACTGGTGGCTTGACAAGAAGTGTATTTGACGTTTGTGTGATATATTTCACAGGAATGCATTGATGGAAGATTGTCTGTAAAATCATGTGGATTTTGGCTCATTTTCAAAATTCTCCTTTGTGTGTGTGTGTTTACCACCCAGAAAAAACAGTCTGTGACAAATAATTTTTCCTCCTTCATAGAAAAGGCACAGACACTCAGCAACAATGAATACAACTTCCTTTTCTGGATGACTGAGAATACTTGTTTAAAATCCTGATAGAACAACAACAACTAAAGGAGCATAAAACACATTATCATTCCACCTACTTAGGGCCTGAGGTAGGCGTTGTGATTAAGAGTCCATAAATAATGGTAATGACTATTAAAAAGTCTAGGCCATAGATGCTTAGGTGGTAGCAGCACCGTGTACCACTATTGGTACGTAAGCAACAACATGGACACAGGGCACAGATTAGCCTTGGCTCAGACGGTACCTGCAACCTGTGCTGGATGTAGTACACAAGTCAAAAAAGATTTTTGAACCCCTGACTTTAGCAATGGAGAATTTTTTCCTGTAAGTGTTGAGGTCCAAGTCCTTCTCTGGGAAGATCAGGTTGTATATTGTTTTCTCTACCAATTCTTAGGCTGTGCCTATTGCTGTGGTATCAGCTTCTAGTATGTTGCTGCAGTTTAACGTATTGCTGGTAGGGGTGCTTCCTCCCCCTCTTCCTAGAAGGAATATGCGGTATTAACGTGTAAAGAGCAAGCAAACATCGGGTAGCCCTCAGTAACGCTTTAAAATAAATGCAGGATTATAGCAAGTCCCCTGCCCGCTTGTGACCTCTTCCAGGCCTAGGCACTTTCATTTTTCCCAGAAAAAAATTAAAACAAGTTTTGATCAACCCAGAAGCAGTCTTGCAAGAAACCCAGAGTGACAGTAAAATTGGGCTCTTTAAAATAATTAGGAAAAATAATCAATCCAGCAACTAAACAAACAGAAATGAAGCAGAAGTGAAGCAGATCAAAACTGTTTCTGTTTTATATAAAAATAATAAATACCTGCTGATCTGGTTATGATGACTGCAAAGTGTGGGAACTATTTCTGCATACAGTGTCTTTATTCTCAGCATGTCATTTAACTTTTCTAAGTCCCTTCCAAAAAAACAACTAATACAAAATAGATTCAAATAGATTATTTTCCTCCCTTTCTTAAGAAATCACTGAAAACCAAAACAAAAAAAAAAAAAAGGGAGCTGAGGCTGAAAATATTTTTTCCTTTTTGAAAAAATTATATTTCAAAAGTTAGGCTTTTGTTCTTTCCTCCATCCCCAAGCCCCCCAAAATCCAGCAGTACGAGAACCTTCAGGTGTCTAAAGTGTGTGATTCACTTTGTTCCCCTATAGCAAAGCTCAAAAACTCCCCCTTGTCCCAGTCGCTTTTTTTTTTTTTCAAAGACAATACCTTTTCATGGTAAGAAATAGTTTATACAGAGGAATAATTGTTAGAAAATTTTTAGCTGACTCAAACGTATATACAACTGTCTCCTTTAAATACAGCCTACTTACCTTTTTGGTTTTGAGAAACTTCCATTGCTACTGCATTAAAAAGTTTGATCCTTGATAATTTCTTATTTCTCGTGAAAGGTAACAGCCAGAGATATTTTAGCTCCTGTTCTGATTGCTTTTATAATGTTAGAGTTTGGTGCTGTGTCACTGAAGGCACATGATACCAGATTGAATTTAACTTCACGGTTTTTGAAGACCTTTAAACCAGCTAGAGGAGCTATCTTAGGTCTAAAAAGGATATTTCCTGTAATTTTTCAAGTTGTTTATTGCTCATGAAGTACGGAGCTGATTTTTTCTGTGTGGTCATGAGATGAAACACTTGAACATTTCTCTTCCTTAGTTTCTATTTGAGTTTATTGTTGATTAATCTGTCTGTAATGTCGTATTGTGGCTGAACTTATTATGTAATATAATTATTGTCATGTAATGGATTATATCTTTCAGCTACAGTGAGTAAAATACAAATTGCAGCTATTGATTTTTATATGACAAAATGTTACGGGTTTGATACCGATTTAAGATTTTGTAGAGCTAATAGAATAATTTGCCTTACAAGCAGGATTTTTATGGGAGAATTTACTGATGATGGCATGTCAGAGCTGGACAGCCCGTCTCTCGTGTATTCACTCCAGAAGTGTTTAAAAATTACCCTAATGTAGTTACTAAACATTATTCTGTAATGATTAAACCTAGACATTAGCATCTGCACTATACTTCAGAATTGCCTTTGGATGAAATCTACTTTAATTTTCCGAGAAGAGCTTATGTGGAGTCATTGATCATGTATTTTTAGAATATTTATTACCTTATTTACCCAAAAGGACCACCCAAATCTCTTGATCTGGTAGTTCATTCATACCAAGGTAATTTACAAAGGCTTTAACTCACAGAACCGAATGGCTTCCATGTTACTTGATTTTCACTGTTTTTTTATGGTGCCTGTAATGGCAAGTTGGCACTTCAGTATTCTTCTTTTTGTGGTCTAGGTCTGTCTTAGTGGCAAAGATATTTTTCCCTGTCTGGGACAGCTATGTTTTGCTAGACTTGGTAAGAGAGAAAAAGCACCATAAGTCTATTGGACCTTGTCAATTCAGCATATTTTACCAATCTTGCAAATTCAAATAAAAGCACTGGATAATCACTTAGACACTTAGCAGGTTAAGGAGTGTTGCCTTACCAGAAGGGGAAGGTGGCTCCTCAATATTAGGTGGAGCTGGAAAATAAAAATAATAACCAAAGTTATTTGTTTGAGCCTAGAACAGAAAAAGAGAATTGATCTAAGGGTCAGTGGTTTTTTTTTTTTTTTCTGAGAAAGAATACATTTGTCAAACAAATTGAAACTTTAAATATGATCACAGAATTAGATCAAAGACACCTTGGTGCTCCCAAAAATTAGATGATGAAAACATTGTGATTCTGCATTTTCAAACACTTTATCATTTTGAAAACTGCAAAACATTTCACTTTGAAATTTTCTGAAAAAAAGTACGTCACTTTACGTTTTAAAAACATTTTTCTCGTGAGAGTGATGTGCATTAAAACAAAGATATTAAAGGGTTTATATTACTTGAAAACAAAATTTTTCTATTTTAAGCAGAATTAAATGTATGTTGTTGACCATAATGAAAGTTGCCAGTTGATGTATTCAAGCAAAACACCTTAAAAAAACCTATCATTTGTTTTGACCTGTATCTCCTTTTTCTAATTTGCTTTTTCAGCTGGTCAGCTGGTCAAACCCAATGCCCCATCATTCTGCTGGCCATGCTTGTAGTAATTAAAACATGTTAGCTCAGTTGTTTGCCATAATTCAAGCATGTGTTATGGTCTCACTCATTTTCCTAAGGAAGAAAAATAATAATTCGTGTTGCATGTGTCCAGCCTTGCCACCAGACGAAGATCTTCCAGCTGCAAGGGAAAAGGTAATTAGCAACTGCCTGTCTTTCATCTTAAAGGGTGTGTGGCCTGGACTTTGGATCCAATTGCTAGAGATGAAACTAATCTTGCTTCACAGACCCAACTGCAAATAATGAAATAAACTTTCCTGTTCCTCTGGGACAAGGTCAATTCAGGACGGTACAAACTCATAAAGAATCAAATGCTTAAAAGTCAGGAAGATCACATTATGATCACATAATGACAATGAACACATTATCATTAATGTCTTCTGTGAAGGGGGGGGAAGAGGCAGGTGGCTTGCCTTCAGGAGTCCTGCTACTTCTGTGGATATACTGTGCTGGAGCTTCACAAAGATGCAATTTTTTTCCCCTTCTTACTTATTCGTCCAACAAAAGCAAGGAACAGAGTGAAACTGAGTGAAGAATTGCTTTAAAAATTGAAGTCATCTCAGTCGATGGCCATATATGTCTTGTCAACAAGAAATGCTGCCCTCAACTCCCTCCCTCTGAACAACAAAAAAAAATCTTACCTGATACAATGAGATTAATTTTAGATTTCTGTGTTTGGTTGGGATGATCCCCAGTCTGTTTGTAGATGCAAGTATATACAGCTGTGTCTGGTAATCGGACATTGGAGAGCTTTAAGGAAAAGTTGCCATGCTTCATCTGGTCCAAAAAAAGACTAGTTCTGCCATCGTAACGTTCGTCCTGGCGATCCAGCAAATCGTGCCCCTTGTGAAAAAAATGCACTAAGACAGAGTGCCCTATCTGCCAGTAGAGTATTGAATTGGAAAGGATCAGCTCTCCAGGAGAGGTAGCGGTGCAAGGCAAAATGACAGTGTCTCCAACAAACGCATGGCACGTTGTGTCTGGTTGACCTGGAATAAAAAACAGACAACTTTCTTAGCGCCCAGCAGAGCTAGGGACACCAGGTTTCCTATAATTTGCCTTCATCGCATTCATTATTGCCTCTCTTCCTCCCCCTCCTTCTGCCCCGTGTCGTCCTGCTCCCAGCCAGGCAGGAGGCGGCGTGTGCTGGGCCAGGACTGAGGGCCCTGGCTGCTCAGTGCCCAGCCAGCTGTGCAGCAGGACAGATGTTGCTGTCTACAGGTTGCCTTCACTTTGTCAACGTGGGGGCTGCCTGAACCTGTCTCCTTAGCTGGTGATTTTGCTCCCAGCTTCTGGGGATCTTAGTCTTTGAGATCAGACGTCAAATTTGATTTTAATTAGTCTGTCAGTTCACGAGGGGAGAAGGGGATGTGGGGAAGTGAAGATGGGCAGACATGATTAAGCAAGTCTTGGTTTTGTAGGAAGTCTGGCTGAAAAAAGGAGAAGCGTGAAAAGGGTGTTATATCGGTAAGAGTGCAGTCCTGGATGAGTTTGGTCTCCCCCAACTCCCATTGCTCGCCTATCAGATTGTGGCCCCTGATTTGTAAATAACGTGCTAGAGGCCCCATCTCCCTTCCGCTGCAACATCTTCAGAGCGTCTGACCAGAACAGAGCCTTTTTCTGCTGGTCTGTCTGGGTGCACTCAGGGCTCTTGCTAACACCTGTCCCTGGGTTTCTCATACTCTTTGGTATTCATATTCATATTTGGTATTCATATTGGTACTCATATTCTCCCAGTACCCCAGAAAGCAGGTCTGTCGTTCCCACTTTAACTAAATGACTTTTCAAAGGTCTCGGGAAGACAGGTACTTTGTACGGGTGGCCTGGGCATTGGGCAGAGATATAACCAACCATACCAACCAATTCCAGCACATGCTGGGGTGGGGTAGCCTGCTGGTGAACAGACAAGTGGACAGGCAGGGCAGGAAGCCAGATGCATCTCACTTAGACGCACTGTTCATTTAATAGCTTTCATACTAATTATTTTCATAAATTCTTCCAAGATAGTTGAAAAGATGCTGAAACTTGCACAAATGGGGGAGTCTGCTACTATAACATAGGACAACTGTTACTAAATCGTGGTGTTACATTTTCTAGGGGAAGACTGGGGTATGGGAGAAGGTTTCTATGCATTTATAAAGCATAGACAACTAGGTATCTTTAGCACAGAACATGGGATTAAATTAACATTTTGACCAAACCTGTTTCATAAAATGATTTTATAAATTAAAATGCAGATGAATTAATTTGGATGGAAAACTTTCTGCCCCACCAGGGAGCAGAACAAAAGCAGCGTGAATTTGCGATTGACCCAGGAAGAAAAGCTAAAATTAACTGTGAAACAACTCCATCTGTTTTAATGGCCAAAGATCTGTGAAGCATAAGGGTTAAGTAACCAGACCAAATGTGGAAATAAGAGTTCTTGGATGCAGCGTGGTCATTCCTGTGTTCTAGGCCTACACCAGCACTGTGCATATATTGGGCTAAAGACCAAAGAGAGTCCCAGTTCCCCCTTCAAGTTGCTATCATCAGCCAGGGCTCAGCTTGTTACGTGCTCCGGCCTCTCTTTCCATGTTAATCAGTGTCTATTTTGGGGCTTGTTTGGTGTCACATTGTGTCCACCCAGATAGACATAAAAGCAGAAGGAAAAGTATAATTCAGAGAGCAAAATTGCAGAGCCAAGCAAGTGTCTTGAATTACAACTCTACCACCAAACATCATCTTTCCACAGATTTTCAGGTTTTTCATCTGAAAATGCCAGCTCACTTTTGCCCAACAATGTAAACTTTTAGCTGGAAAAAACACATATCCCCAGTGCTATTTCTGGTTGTCAGTGGAAGGAAACTCCGCTTGCTGTGTTGAGAGCTCAACCATTTTCAGACTGTATCAGTCACTGTCCAGGTTTTGCTTCTCAAGCGGAACCTGAATCACAACAGTATCCAAAAAAGGGTCTTATTTTATTTATAATAAAGCTCAGCCTCCGCTGTACTGTACCCTTACAGCCACAGCATGTATGACCCTGCACTCGCCAAGGAGGTTGCCTCAGTCCTGCAATGAGGCACATACCCAGGCAGGGCCATGAGCTGTACCCAGCACACCTAGAAGGGCCACCGCCAGCTGAGGAAGGGCAGTGAGGAGAGGGAGCAGGCTGAGAGCCATCCCTGAGCTGTTTGGGCTTGGGGAGCTGAGTAAGGCTGTGCTCAGCAGAGTCTCTCTGAGGCAAGGCCATGTCTGAAAGCAGACTGCAGTTCTGGCTGACCATGATTAGCTAAGCACGGGGGGGAACACGCGTGTGCCTGGGGCTGCTTCAGCAGGTGTTTTGTAAGCCCTGGGAGAAGTGAGCCTCCAGACGAGCTTTCTGGTGGGAAGAGTCCTGTCCACAGGATGCCATGAGGCGCGAGAGTGCTTGCAATGCACGCTGTTGCACATGGATGAAGGAATGATAATATTGAAATCAAAACAAAATTTGTAGCACTATTCAGAAAAACGGGCAATAAGCATTTGCTTAATGAGCAAAAGAGGGGGAAAGAGCGTCAGTCCTATCTCCTGATTGTCAATTCTAAATTTTATAGTGGTTTTAGCAGTGCATCTATTTACTTTTCAGCTCTTTATTCTTTTTCTGAAGCTGGAGGACAGCAATGCCCAGCATATCTGAGCCTAGCATAACAGTTCCTTGCATGGTATGGTGTACAAACCTTGTAACACTTGTGATGATACTATAAAGACCCATGGGGTTCAACCCACCCTGCCTACACTGCTTTCAGCTGGTGAAACAAGGGCAGCAGGAAGCAAAAAAGGAGACTTTGCTGAAATTGCCTGGAACAAAAACAGGTGACTGAAATCTGGCTGTAATGAGTTATTTAACAGCCTACAGCTGCATGAGCTCTTTTGCAGAAGGGAAGAAGAGACTTCTGGGTACAAGTCAAATAAGTGCTGTTATGAAAGCCAGCCTTGAGAAGAAGAGCGAAGTCATGCTGAAGATTGGTGAGGCTGTGCTCAGCGTCTCCCTAAGACTACTGATGTAGCGGGAGGTGTGGAAGCAAAGAGTTTCCTGGCCAGAAGACTGAAGCAGCCGTGCAGTGGGGATGTGCGAAGCGGGGTGAATGATGCTCATCTGATCTACCTGGTAAGCTTTGCACATGGAAGGTGCAGTTCTCTGCCTTGGGGGGAAAAAAAAATGCTTGTTGGCACCCAGCTTTCACTTGCAGTTGTAAGACTTAAATGTAAAGTGAGATGAGTTTATTTTGTGGATTTTTGTTTTGAATTGTGTGTTTTAAATACTGCCCAAATGTTTAAGGCTATCAAGGTGACGTTGAATGTGCTAATTTAACCAATCTGTAAGATTCCTATAATGAAAAAATACTGCTGCTTTGATATCCAAAGTGGGGTGCAGGGAAGCTCATAAAGTGTGGGCTTTTTTGTTCCTCCCTCCTTTCCCCCTGAAAGATGATCCAAGGTAATAATCTTTGTTTATTAATTATATATTGGTTGTAGTGAATGACTTTGGGATGCTGGTGGGCGATCTAGAGTTTATGCCTTGTGGAAAAGGGCCCGGAAGTGGAAAGCTCTTGTGTGTATCTGTCGAGTTCACTCTGGTGATAGTAGTGCAGTTCTGATAGTAAACAAAGTAGTTTAATAGTAGAAGGTAATGGGTTAAGCAGAAAATATTCTAGTATTAGAAGCGAGGCAACAGAGAATTTCTTGTGGCTTTGAGTACTTATGAGGTCAAACAGAAATGTGTTACCCTGACAAGGTAGTGTTGTGTGGTTCCTTACAGGCTCATGTCTCACCTACATGTAGAAGTACTGGGGGGAAAGTAGGGGGTTGTTTGTAATCCCAGTTGCTTGCTCAGAAGCACTGAACTTGAATTCTCTTACTGGGGGGGGTGGGGGGGAAGAGTCAAAAGGGTAGTCATTTAAACTGCTCCACGTGCTTGTAGGTGCACTCAGCTACCAAAAGAGCATGCCTTGAGTGGCAATAGACTGTTTGTATGGCTCTGTGGAGACATGTGAAAAGTTTTCCCTAAAAATGTCAGTTGTGCTTCCAGAAAAGGGAGAGATACTAATACCAGATGAAGTGTAACCTCCTGAACTACCACAGCACCTGGTAAAAGTGAGGCACTTCTGGGCAAAGAAAGCAGCCTTGACCACACACAGAGGTCTGAATATTGCTGAATTGAAGCCTCAGATAAGGAAACTACAGGGAGTTGCTCCTTCAGCTTGTAGAAAACTCCCTCACCAGCACATACTGGTGTATGTCTTTCATAGGGAAGATCCTATATAATGTATATTATGTCAGAAACCCAACTCTGATGGAACCTGGTGGAGCATGTGCAAAGATTCAGGGATAGAGACTGCTGCTGGGCCCCAGTCCTTTCACTTACCTGTCTATGTAAGCCCAGCAACTTAAGGAGTTTAAGTACAAAAACAGATGCAAGGCAGTTGGGGGTTGTAAAGGATGAGATTGGAAGTCAACCTTAACATTATGGAAACGTTGGGGTATTTTTAAGGATGTGGGCAGGATAAACTTTTTTGGTACATATTTGTGGGCCTGAAACACCTTAACCTTGAAACCATTTCTTTCAGATATAGGGGTTTATCTGAAGGTTATTACCTGTACTTGCGAACCGTGGACTGTGACAAAATACATTCAAAGCAAAGTGTGTATTTATCTTGTTTTCTTCCTGGGTTCTCAGTTTGCAGTTTGTGTATTCACATATAAATACTTCCGCATATTCCTAGTTGTGTATTATAGTATATTTACCTCTGGGTAGAGATGCAAACAGTAAGCAGGCAACCATCCAGAGAGCAGTCTCCCTAATAAAGTGAGAGAGAGAAATGCCGAATGCTTTGTTAGAATGCTAGAGCAGAGATCAAAGACCTTTTCTCTGGCATATATAATGCCCTGTTTCACAACTCCCTCTTTTGTGACGAGAATTTGGATAGAAAGCGGGATGGGTGAGCAACCCTGTCTTGTTTTGTTGTCTAGTCTTGTTGTGGATCATATCTCCTGCCTGCAGATTTGAGCCTTCTCAGTGGCCGTAGTGGAATGGAGCTTCAGTTGCAAACACCAGACCTGTACTTCCCGCTTGCCTTCTCATGTGGACAAAGTTAATTACGTATACATAGTCATAGCTTGCTCTTGAGACAATTTTATATTGGTAATGAAACAAAATTCCCTCTGCTCCCAAACTTCAGCTGCTTTGCAGCACGAGAAAAGCATAGCTTACCATTTCATTTTTGTGCCTTCCCGGCCCTTAGGAATCCTTCCCTGTCGTGAGCTTCACTGGCTGCTCCAGCTGCTACTTCTCTCTCTGCAAGAGCAAAAGAGTAAAAGGCTCTTAATTTTTATTGACACAAGCATTAAGGGCATAGGTTATTTACTAGTACTTGGTTTGCTGTGGTTCAGTCTGTTTTCTTTCACTCGGTGTATATAATGCACTGTGTGTATTATTACATACACTCTGTGTATATATAATAGAGAGGTATACAAGTGTGTATTTACACTCTGAATTCACTCTGACAATACACAGAGCATATTTATTTTCATGTGTAGACTGGATGTGAGTCACAAGCCATGCACTGACTAGTCCTGAGCTTTCAACCCACTGAAGCTGGCCTGAGATCAAAGGAGGTGGTGAAACCTAAAGGATAATGCACTTACCAAGAGGTGTAGACACCATCCCTCTGACTACCAAATACCACCCAAACTGCATGTTGTGGTGCATAACTACCAATAAAATACAGGCACAGCTAATAAGCCCGTAAGGAAAATGCTGCTTAAAAGAGCTTTTTTGGGAGAGGTGGGGAGAATGTGGGTTTTGAGCTTCCTCTCCCTGTCCTCATAGCATCTTGTAGCTTAAGGTACAAATATCTGAGTAGGTCATTCCTCCCCGGTGTGCTCCAGAGATAATACTGATGGTGGAAGTAGTGGTTTAGCCAAGGTGCTTTTCTCTTCCAGCTGAGGCAGCTCTGTCTGGGGAAGGTGCTGGTGTCATTCTCCTGCCTATTTCTCCTGGTGTAATGGTGCTTCCTGGGGTGAGCGAGGCACAAGAGCTGCATTTCTGTGTTTCTCCGTCACTCCTCGTGGCCAAGTCCAGGTTATGCTTCATTTGCCAGCCTCTTCCTGATACTCAGTGCAAGCCATCTGCCATCTTTGGCTTCTCTCTCATTAAAAACTGTGTGTCCTGCATGTTTTTGATGAACTTCTCCTGTGGTTGCCTCCCTCCCCATTGTAATGGTTATTGTTTCAAGCAAGGTTATACGTTTATGCAAAGTGAGCTTATTCCATATGTATGAGTTTCCTGCCTGCCTTTTGTAAATGAAAATGAGACACTGATGGCCACTTTTATCTACCTGACTAGTTCTCCATGGTGCCCCACAGTGTTTATCCTCCCTCTCTGCTTTGTACACTTGTTCCACTCCACATAAGGCTGCTCTGCAAAATTACTGGGAGAAATCCTGCATTTTGGCCTGGCACTGGGACAAGAACAAGGTGGATCTGGAGGGATCAGGGCTCTACACCAACCCACTGATGGGCAGCAGCGAGACCTGCTGCCAGACAGAAGGGGGGTGGCCTGCTGGTGCTCTGCAGCCATACTCTGTAGTGGTGCTGTGGCCATGCCCACTCTCTCCATAGGTAAAGGGTATCCTTATATCTCCTTATGCAGAGAGAACTCAAAACTTGGTGACTGCGGCCAGCTAACAGGTCTGAGTAAATATGTAATAGCAGCAGCCAAGAATGACCCAAAAGTCAGAGCTCCAAGAAGTGATGTCATTCTTCTGTAGAGTCAGTCCTTTTTCTAACAGTTTTGATTCTGACTCAAGAACTGCATGAAGGTGGTTGTTCCAGCCCAGACAGATTATTTGTGTCTCCAGCTTTGGCTGGTTTACTGCCACAGAGCCCCTGTGGAGTTTCTGGTTCTCAGAAATGCCTGTACAAAAGTCTTGGACTGGGGGGGGGGAGAAGTGGGATCAGACCTGAAATACAAAATTGCATCTGAATTGCATGTGAGTGTTGACCTCTCTGGCCATCCACGTGCTTTTTTTACTTCCCGGTTGAAGTTTAAGCTTACACATAAAGAAAGAGCAAGGCAGGTCTTGTTTTAGGAAGCAGTATCTAACCACAGGAGTACTTCAGACTGGTCTCACTGGAGCACTTGACCCTTAATTTTAGCTTAATCCAGTGCTGTTCAGTTTAAATAATGTTTCTTTCTGGATTGAACTGACTCTGATTGGAACAGGAATGTTTACACTGAGTTTCCAGAAGGATTGTCCTTGGAATGCTAAAGGGGAGATCTGTTCATGTCTGTGGAGTTCAGCAGCTGTGAGATGTTTCAATTGCCACATGGATTGGCATTTAAAATATTTACTTCCTACTTGACATCTTTTTTTTGTGTCTTATTTTTAAGTGCAGGTTTAAATAAAATGGAAGTTTAGGAAACTAACAATTTTTTCTCAAATTTAAAAATTGATCAATTGACTAGTCACTTTAATCTGACAAAGGAATTATTTAGGACTTATTTTTCAGAGGATAAAACAAGTAACTGAGTAGGGATTTGCAATGAAGGGTCACTTCCTGAAGAGTTAAAATACTAATTAATAACTTTTTAACCCACTAACCTACCTGAAATAACTAAGGCATGTAGTGTGATTAAACCATATGATTGAATTCCAAAGCTCTGAGCTTCTTGGCAATGTCTCTGTCACCCAACTTTTGCGTCAAGTGTGCAAGGCCATTTGCTGAGTGCGTTAGCTCAGCCTGCAATAAAATTGAATTAATCAAGTAGGCAAGTAACCAAATGTTCCCAGGGCCTGTAGAATAGCAGGACTTTGTCCCAAAGTAAATTGATTCAAGCTGTCCCTTTCCAACACAGGAAGAGTGGGAGTGAGAAAGGGTCTAAATGCTACTGTTGAAGGCTTTTTGCTCTTGGAGTCCTCAAATGCTTCCTTTAAGTTAAGGAAATGGTACTTTCCATGAGTTAACACCTGGAGATAGTGTTACTGTGGTATATTAAGGACATTCTTCTTTGAACAGCTCTGCTGGTCAGGACAGCTGGGATGGCAGGAGGGGAAAATGCCTTGGGTAGAGGAGCTGTATGTGAGCCAGGGGACCATGTTGTGTGCAGATGCCTTTTTTTTTATATTGCGTTAAATTTTGCTCTGAATTCTGCAGGCAGCTGTTTGATCATCAGCAATGGAGCATGACCCACCTGGGATCATACAGGGGGCAGCAGTTATGGTGGCTGAGCAGCCAGGTTATGGTACCAAAAAAAGAGCTGGTTTGAGTGATCAGTCCAGCAATGGCTTGTAGTCATGGTGCACCTGTATACTTTCACTGCAAAAAATGATCAGTTTGGGATCTAGACTAGAAAGTACCCGGGAACTGAAAAATCTAGAGAAGGATCATGGAGAGGCTGTTATGGGACTAGGAGTTGAAGTAGGGTGCCGGGCAGGGAGGGAGATGCTGAGCTGGAACTCTTTTGACATAAGGAGGTACCTCTGTGTGGTGACCACCAAGAGTGAAACTGATTTAAAAGACATTGTGGACTAGTGGACATGACTGTTTGGAGGTTATATTGAAGGGACTGATTTGCTTGCCAGCTCTTCTGCATCATTTGCCAACCTCTGGTACTGGCTGAGTAATGCAGATAATGCAGCTGGGCACTGAATGAATGGTGATACAAGTTGGAACAGGCATCAGCTGGAGAAGACACTAGTCATTCTGAAAGGATTGCCTAGCAGGTGAATAAAGGCCGCTGCCAAGAAGGAAACTGCTTGTTATGTACCTGGCAAAGCTTTGTAGTTTAGTCACTAATAGTTTCTTCAGGTGGTGGGGTGTGTGTGTTTGTTTGTGTTTTCCCTCCCTTGTATGCCTTTGGCTTTTGAGAACAGATTTATGCTAGCTAACTGTTACTGATGCCTGTAGGAGGACGGAGGGGACCTTTCTTTCCAGCTTTGTGAAATTGAGAGCACCCGGAGCAGAGAAATACTGCCTTACTATTCCTTATCCACATCAAGGCAATTTTCTGTCATATCTTTAAATGGTCTTCACTCATGTAACCACACAGTCCTTTTACCTCTAGGTAAAAGTTAATAGCTAGTAGAAAGCTAATGAGTGAGCTTGCAAGTGGAAATTTCGGTCTGGCTTCTTAGAGAAAGTTCTTATGATGCAACAGTCTGTACCGAAACTGTGTCATTACTTCTGATCTTATCTGAAATCAACCTATAAACAAAATGAGGCATCATCTAGAGACCTGTTCTATAATTAGTTCAAGGAAAGGTATTAAGAGATCTCGGTGAGGGACATGCTGGCATGTATCCAAAAATGACAGTGGCTTTCTCTTTTAGGGTTTTAGCTTTTGAAATAAATTACTCTAATTTGACAGCAGTCTTCTGGGGATTTGTGTGCGGTGGCAGGTAGTGTTTCTGTAGCTAACTGTTGTGCAATTCACCATCTCTGCTCAAGGCAGCAGGAAGAAGTGCCCTTTGCTTCCTTGGGGAATGTCTGGAGCTTCAGGATGCAAAATGCGCTGTGGTCGCAGCCAAGTCTTGGATTGAGATCCTTATCTCCAGGTGCGCTGTAGCAAACTTCATGCACTTGTGAGGGTGGCTGGTCTGGTTTTCATGTTTGTTTGTTTTAGCATAGGTTATAGCTATTTAACACTCCCTGAACTTGTTCTTATCTGCTGTGCACTGGAGTGTTGCATGCTCTGTCTGTGCTCCCCCTCTTTTCCCTCTGTCACACCACCTATGCCGCGAAGGTGGCGTGTGGTGGGTGGAGTGCTGGCTTTGGGCTTGGTTATGTTTCCCCATGCTGCTGGAATTTCCTGTTGCATATTTAAGGCTTATCGTGGGCTGCAGTCAGGCTCTGGGGACTGAAAAATTGTCATCAAATACATATCTAACTGAAAAGTTATTCCTTCTCAGGGATAAAAAAAGGAATTGGGTGATGGTGCCCGACTTGCTCCCAGTGGAAAGCTGTACCCCATACAGAGTACTGCATCAGCAACTTACACACCTTCCCCTGGCTTTGAATAAATATTTTTTGGTAAGGAGGAATTTATCCACACATATAGAAACAAAACATGGTGGGGAAACAGAAATTACAGCTTATATCTGATCAGAGTTTCCAGGATTCAGATACACAAACACATTCCCATTGGAGGAAACCAGCAAAACTCTGTATGTGTCTGGCCAAAAAGGGAGTGTGTACAAGCTAGCACACTTGATAAACTGGAATGCTCAGGAAATTGGACTCTATTCATAATTTCAGAATAACCATTCTAACAGCTCAGACTAAACTGAAGTTGTTTGTGGCTTTGCAAAATGGGAAGGGTTTGGGTGGCTCAGGGGACTGATGCGAAATGTGGCATGTTTCATTTCAAGTTTCAGAAGGAAGCACGCTCTTGGTACGCAAGCGAGCAGAATTCAACACTGATTAAATGATGCTACGGTCTTGGGGGTATTTGGTGGTTTCATGTTATGTTTGGCCTGATTGAATTCTCAGGTGATCAAGATCCATGCTATCTATATTTCCAGCTGTCACTTATGAGGAATTTCATATCTGTCATCTGCTTGATTCCGTTGGGTGAATGTCAATCCAAGGACTAGAAGGATGTCTGTTCAGAGGGACGTTGTTAGGCAGTTCTGTGTGGCAACTGCCTGTAATTTTCAGTAGTGGACTCTCATCCCATTCTCTTAAAACATGCTTTGTCCTCTGTGTAACATAACTTTTGTGCTAGTTTAGCAGTCATGTTTTCAAGAGAATGCTGCTGCTGTGTAGAATGGCAGGACAATGCCTCTTATTTGGTTTCTTTCTGTGGGAAAGACTCTTGATTTAGGAAGTGATTTCTGCTGTCTAAATCCCTAGCAAGTGTTCCCAGCCCCACCTGTCCCTGTCTTGCACATCATAAGTCCTCCAGGGTTTGAGTGCTGCAGATTTGACGCTGTCTGGGTGGAAGCTGAGGAAGCACAGCCTAAGGAGCATGTGGTGTATCCCACGCTCTGCCTGGCCTTGTGCCTACTGGGTGAGACTTACTCCCTGTGACTGGTGGTGTGTGGTGGTCTCATGCCCTTTTATGAAACTTTTGAAGAGAAACCAGAAAAATCATTGTTCCTTTTTGTAATGTTATTCCGACAGCTCCCCCAAAACTTCCTCTTTTTCTCAATTCCTTTTTGCTCTTCTGAGAGTTTCCACTGCTCTTTACTGCCAATTCGAACAAAACATTTTTTCTTTTGATGATTAAATTCTTCTCAAGAATAAAGAGCTGTTCTTTCATGAGATTGCAGTTACATGAAAAAGGCACGTGTGTAAGTTTTTTTTGTTTTGCCTTTTAGAAGTCCATAGCCTTGAAGAAATAAATCACAAGTGACAATGCAGAAAGAGGCAAGGTTTCCTTCAGGTGAATCAATATTGGGGGGGATTCTGACTTCGGGGGCAGTTCATGTCTGAATATCTTGGTTCTAGTACTCTCTGGGTGACATCTTGCTTTACTGTTTAACCTCTGAAGACAGAGGTATTGTAAACTTAACATAGAAATAAGGACTTCAGTTTTTCATTCTTCATCAGCTTTTTTCCTCTGGTATGTGCTCAAACTGACCCTTAAGTCAGTGGTATTACCTGATTCTGGAACACTATTCAACAACCAAACAGCGAAGCTGATGCTTAGGTTCGCTTACGCGAGGAGTCCTGAAGACATTAACTGATCTCAGCAAGAAAGTTTGTCAGATTACTGCAACACTGACTATCTTGGCTTCAGTTGGGAGAAAGCTAACTTTTTTACTAGCAGCTGATATAGTGCTATGTTTTGGATTTGGTATGAGAAATACTTTAGGTAGCACACTGCTGTTACTAGGCAGTCAAGTTTTAGTTGTTGCTAGGCAGTCAAGGACTTTTCTGCTCCTTGCATCGCCCCACCAGTGAGTAGGCAGGGGTTGCACAAGAAGCTGGGAGAAGACACAGCTGGGACAGCTGACCGCAACTGATCGAAGGGATATTCCATGCTATATGATGTCATGCTCAGTATATAAAGGTGAGGGACATCTGGAGTGATGGCGTTTGTCTTCCCAAGTAACCGTTACGCATGATGGAGCCCTGCTTGCCTGGATAGGGCTGAACACCGGCCTGCCGATGGAAAGCAGTGAATGAATTCCTTGTTTTGCTTTACTTGCATGCGTGGCTTTTGCTCTATCTATTAAACTGTCTGTATCTCAACCCATGAGTTTTTTCTCACTTTTGCTGTTCTGATTGTCCCCTCCGTCCAAACTCAGGGGAGTAAGTGAGCAGCTGTGTGTTTCTAGCTGCCGGCTGGGGTTAAACCATGGCACTGACCGATACTAATGTTTCTGAAGTGGATGATCTGAAACCAGTTGTGAAAATGAAACTTGGTTTTGGAGAGAGGTGATCCAGTTTGGGTTATTAGAACTTTGGAGTTGAGAGCTCAACTTCTATGAAAGTGGCTCTCAGTGGGTGCCTACTTAGTGCCATAACCTCTAAAAAGTTTAGTGGGCCCTCTTTACTGCCTGTGAGTGTGAGGTTTCAAGTTCTTGCTGGCCATAAGCTGAGGAGAAACTTTTGTAGTCTGTTCTGACATAGGAGAGAAGATGGGTGAAATAAAGTTATCTTGCTGCCATTCCTCTGGTCATCTCAAGTACCTAAATGTTTTTTTATTTTTTTTTAACTTTAGACAGTATGTCAAGCCCTGTGAATTCCTGTGTATAGCTCCTCATAAACCAGATACAGGCAAGAAGAACCAAAATGGATTGAAATACATGGGAAGTTCTTGCGTATTATGAGTGTGATTGACAGGTGTTTCTCCATGCTCTTCCATGTCTGTCTTGTGGCCTTTCCCTCCCACTGTAGTTATGATTTGCTTTAAAGGGTTTTGTGCAATCTGGATTAGAGGTTCCCTGTGTGAAATAATTCTTTCTCATTGAAGGACTGGATCAATGAATGCTGTTAAATCTGTTACTTGTATAGATATCCCTATGCTAAAGTGTCTCCACCTAGATTAAATTTCTGCAGAGTTTGCAGATCCATCATTGAATGGGCTAAGCACCTCAACTTGCCATCTATGTTGGAAATCTCATTATTTGAACTCTTCCTTTGTTACTAAGCCATTGCAGAGGGACGAGGACTCCCTGGTACATGTACAGAGCTGGTTTGGGCTTCTTGGGAAGGCAGGCAAAAGAGGGTATTGCTAGAAATCATGGAAAGGACGGAGCAGGGCTAGTGGTTGGCAAAGAGGTGTGTGACATGGGGTGTTGCCCCCTGTGATGGGTGGATGGGCATCACAGGAGCAGCAGCTGCCGTGTGCTGCCCATCTCCACCCAGCCACCAGCCCTCTGGCTCAGCAGGGCTCTTGATGATTTAAGCGAGAGTATGTTTTGCCTGCAGGGCCTGCTGTCTGGCAAATGCTGAAGCAGGCGTGTGGTCTGACCTCAGCTCTTTGCACCTAGGTCATCGCAGCAGTCTTTGATTTCTTCAGCTGCTTACAGCTGATAAGTCTCTAAAAACTCATGAATGTGATTTCCTCTTATCTTTGTTCTCCATTCCATCTGTATAGTGTCTTGACAGAGTGCAGCTGAAGGGCCGTAAAACTTAGGGAGGATATAACTTGACAATAATTGAGTTGCTGAACACAACGTAAGAACAGTATTGAGCTATTTATGTTGTAAAACTTCAATGAAGAAAAAACTTTTTTTTTAAAGTGACAAACTGTCAATGTTTAGCATAATAATTTCACAAATGTTTGTGGTGATGGCTTTAGCTGTCTTGCTCAATATATTATCCACTTTAAAAATGGGTTTTTGTCTTCAGTCAGCAGTTATCCTTCACACCAAGCAAGGATTATAAAACCCCCTCGATAAATGTCATCAATCCAAAGAAAGAAAGAGGAAAACTCCCTCCCTTTTGAACTTTCAAATTTGTGTAGTGGATAAAGCCTGGTCACAAGGGAGAGGGAGAAAGGGAAATTCTGGGGGACTTTCCTAGGAAGCAGAAGGGAAACTATTTCAGGCTCAAGAGACTACTTTGAGCTGGTGGGATAGTCAATAAATGTCTTTATTACTTTTGTTCAGTGCCTTACCTAGGAGGAAGTATAACACACTAATGCCAGAGAATTTCCACTTTCCAAACTTACTTTCCAGCTCGATACTGTGAAAGCAGGGAAAATCCTGGCCTGCAGATGCTTATTTTTACTGGCAAATGTTGCCAGCGACAGGCTCAAGGACTACCAGTTGCGTTTCTGGATTGTGAGTCCTCTCTCTCCTCTTAGCTATTTTTAACTTGCATATTGTAGAAACCACCTTTCTCCAAGACAAGATGATGTTGTGGATGATACATATACACAATTCCACTGAGATACAATAGCATTTTATTTTTTCTCTATCAGACCTGTAACTAGACAATACATTTCCTCCCTGACTTGTAACCCTATGATCGCTTGGATCCACATTTCCTGACAGGTGAGAGAAGGAAGAAAGCTGGATGAAGTTCAGAAAATATTTATTTATTATTGTCCTCTAGGAAGGTGTTAAGTATTCATCAACAAAGTGGTGAGCCTCACAGGTAAATAAGGCTAACTAGTAGCCAATGCTGTTGTAGTTGCTGCATCGGACATGGAAACACTGGGAAAAATGAGTCTGAAAATGGAAGCTCAGGATGCCAGGGTGAGGGGAGAAAAAGAAACTGCAATTAACCAAGGTCGGTGTAATTTGTCTTGGCTCTTCCCCAGAGAATGATGTTAACTTGAGACTGAACCGACCGAGCCCTGTTCCAGGCAGCTTGCTGAGGGTTTGTACACCTAGAACACAAACTCTATGGCAATGGTTGCTCTGAGTGAGAGGAACCACCTGAATCACATCCTGGATTTTTCTACTAAACTACAAAATTCAGTTTGAATACACTTATAAACAACTGTTCATCATAAAGTCTTTGAAGTCCCGGAACAAATCCCGGAGCCAAAAAATGCTATTCATTAACTCGCTGATGTCAGAGCTACTGAAGCAAAAGGAGCTAGTCTCTGCCTGAGCTGTTCTCTCTAGGAGCATTGCTCTGCTAAAGCAAAAGTGAATGTGTCTGGGTTTTACTTGTGGTTTGTTTTCTTTTAATTGTTGCAAACAGACCTGCAGCTGCAGTTAGTGAGAACTTTTTGAGTTGGGAGGAACTGTTTATAGCACAACTTTCTCTGAGAGTAATTTGCAGCATGTACCCAGTACCATCTGTGTCCTAACAAAGTATCTCTGATATTCCTGCATGTTCTGGTGGCACCTTTTCTTATGCAAGGAAAACTAGGTATGTGCAGTGAATGTAAATGACTAAGAAAAGGAAGAGCTCTTCTCTTCTCCAGGAGCCCATCTTTGCCTTCTCCATAGTTACCCAATGAAAAGCACAAAGTACTCATGGAATGCCTTGTACTAGTAAAAAGATTAAGTCCTAGTGGTTCAAGGACTCTTGAACCAGTGACAAAAATAAGGGTGACAGTTAACAAATATTGCAGGCTTAAACCTGCCCCCCTCCTCCCAATGGAATTGCCTTCCCAACCCCTGCTTTTTGAAAGTAGTTACAAAGCTGAAGCCTACACAATCTTTTAAAAAAAACTAGCTGCTGTAGTATCAGAGCAGAAAGTTTCTAGTTGTAAGACTGTGGTACAAGCATGAGAATGTTAATGTCCAATTAACTTTTGTCCATCAGAGAAGGACACAAATAGGATCCTAAACAGGGGCCCCTAAAAGTGCCTGTAAGCACTTCATGCTTTTTTTTGCTAAGCTGTAAATAATTGTTCCAAGTGGAGAACAGTCATACAGAGTTAATGGGATGTATGTCCAATATATAACATAGAGTTGTGTTGAGATGCCCAAGTTATTTTGCCCAGGTGTTGCAGGATTGTAGACTATTGGCTTGATAGCTGAGATGGGTGCATTTGTTGTCTGAAGGAAGTATCTTGAACAATCAATTTGTGTAAGCAGGAAAAGAAGAGTGGGGATCATAGCACTTCCTGCAGGCCCTCTACTCTGGAATGTTTCTCAATCTTCTTAAAGCTTTCAGATTTTGTGGTTAATGCTCGGTTCAGATCTAGTTCAGCCAAATCATTTTACAATCTGAAGCACCCATCTCAAGTAGTGTAAGCACGATCAGATCTTGTCTCATTCTTGTCCCACCAGCAAAAGCGCTTTTTCTGTTATCAGTGCAATAACATTACATTTTTTGCCCCCATCTGTAATCATGACCACACAGGGAGGTACTGGCTTCTTTTCAAAGTAGCAAGCTTGGGGTTTGGGAGCAGAGAGCGCAACTCCTCTCCTTCAAAGCACTCTGAAAGACCACATGTGTCTGCTTCCTAGAGATATGTTTCTATTCAGAACCGTGGCACAAGAAAGAGGTGGCATTCTCACTCCTACCCATTTCTGACAACAGTACACTATTCTTCTTATGGCTGTATGTGTACAATTAATCGTCACGCATTGCCTGGTCTCTCCTTTAGGTGTATGTGGGGAACTTACTGTGAGTTGTTTCATTATCATTAACTATGCGTGTGTCTTGGTGGGGGGAGGTATGTGTGTGTTTGTTTTTCCTTTTTCTGTGGTGTTTCAGTGTCTTGACTTTCCTGTTGGAGACTGTAGGACCTCAAGAGTTTCTTGTGAATGATTTTTAGGTGAGAGCTGTACTTGGCTGAACTGGAAGATGACTCTCGGGTCTGTTTGGGGTCAATTTATTTATTTATTTTCTTCTTATTTAGGCAAGAGCTGTGGAGCGTAACTCTCATGTTTGTCTTAAACACAAGGAAAGAGATAACTAGGACAGAGACACTAGAAAGTCCAACTGATGTTACAACAGCAGTACAGGTGATGTTACAAAGGATGCCCAAACAGCAGAGGGTTACCAGCAGTCAAGTTGGAAATGCTTTGGGTTGGTGGTTGTATTCCCTAGTAGAATGGCTGTGTTAAGGGAAGACCAACTGTTGTTCCGTAATTGCTGGAAGAAAACTGGACAAAAGCGCATGGAACAGGCAAATGAATTCTGGAATGGATTATCTGATGTTGTCTTCTGCTGTTAATGCTTTTGCTCTCTAACATAAATTTTCTGGACACTCACAAGAGCTGACTTTACAGGGCTGTCTTGGTTTTGTCTTGTCTCTTGCCTTAAGAACAGTGCTAACGATCTCTTCTGGGTTGTTTCTTTTTTTCTTGCTTATTTTTGAAAGACTTGTCAAAGGGTTACAAGAGATGTTGGGGAGAAAAAGTGGGAATTGGGCAGATGCTTGGCTTGATCACATAAGCCTTACTTTTCTCAAGAAACCAGGCTGTGAACTGTTAATTGCGTCGTCATACAACTGACTGATACCGATCTTTCTGGATTGTGAGAGAACAGAAAAGATAAGCCAGTCTTTGAAACTAATAAATAAAGACGACAACCCAATACACAAAGTGATTATAGCTCCCAAGAACTATGTGGGGGGGTACAAGTCCTAAAAGTTGCTGGTTTTCAAGTGGTCTTTAGATTGTTTTTTTAAGGTGATATAGTTCAGTGATAATGGCGCTCTCATAGCAAATTGTCTCACTTCCTCAAAGGGAGCTTACTTCAATTGTAGCTGTGTAACCCTTTCACCAATTACTATGTCTAATACCAGAGAGCATAACGCTTGTCACTTGAAAGTAGGACATACCTGAAAGTAAGCTAGAGAATTAATATATAAAAGCAACTAGAGGGTGTCAAGTTTATAGATGCTACCCAAATGTCTTGTGTTGTACTAGCATCTGATGGTCACTTGGTAGTGGACAATAGGGTCCTCTTGAGGGCTGTGGTGGAGGTCCAAACAAAGTACCTTAGCGAGGAGTCACTGGACCAACTTTGTACAACTCTGCTATAAAGGCAACTTGCTGGCTAGGTAGGCAGGCTACACCTACACTAGGAAAGCACTGCATGGGTAGCTGCTGTCATCTCTTTTCTGTAATTAACAGTCCACCAACCTAGACCTTTCTCGGCATCAGAGATTCTGAACGGAGCTTTCATGTTTATGCCGTTCTAAGCGTGTTGGTAAGTAATGACTTGAAAAAGAGGAGCAGCTTGTGCAAAACCACAAGCTTTCATGCTGTGAAAGATCAGCCTGACCTCTCTGCGGTTCTGCACTTTCAATATAGGAAAGCCCCTGTGAAAGTTTAGGTAAACTTAGTTTTACAGTATGTTTTCAACTAGCCCCAGACTGGAAGTTGGCGGTGCGAAATGCACATCCCAAATAAGGCTTGCAAATTCAACAGTGCGTTGCACTGACCTACAGTTTGGTCTCTGGGCCTCACCTTTCCCCATTGAGGAGGGAAGCTTTGTGAACGGATAAGATTATCAGCCTCTTGGGAATGATAGGTACAGTCAAACATCTCTGCAATTGATAAACTGATCTAAAGCAACATCATCTGAAGTCTTGTAGGAACCTAGTTCTGCACGATGGGGCTCTGTGCTGAGCCCTTGGTTCTGCAAATAGCAGCTTCCTTCAGGCACAGGAGGCAGCTGCCAAGGGCACTGGCCTGCAAGGAGCAGCTTGAGTCTGAGGAAGCGGCAGCCACCAAGGTGGAAGGATCGGCAGCTGCTGTTTGGGGAGAGGCTGGTAGAAGACAGAGAAAACTTCTCCACAATCTTACTTTGCCCCTTCCCATCCCTTCTTCCTCCCCTTTGCTCTCTAGTGGCAGGGGTGGCTGAGCCCTTTCGTTTCCAAAAAAGCTGCGCGTAGCTTCACTAGTGCTGTTGAAGATTCTCGACAGTGTTCTAGCTGAAGCACCCCTTATGTGACATCTCCCTGCTCCCACCACATGCACTTATCTCCCTTTAATGCCTGCTCTTTCCCTTCCATTGACTATCACCCTGTGAAATACCTTCTGATGGCATGTCACATCAGGGTTTTTATTTCTAGGATGATGCAGGCCCAGCAGCTCCTTCTGCAAGCACTGACTGGGCTGCAGCTCAACTAGTTGTGATCTAGCAGCTCTGGGTAGCTGGAGGAGCTGGTTTGGTCTCTACAGTGCCATAACAAAGATTACAAGCTATTCTGCACAGTAGCAGGTGCCAGTGGCACATCTGTTTTGGCACCCTTCAAGCTCTTGGCTAGAGTTATGCACAAGTGATAAGCCTTTGCATCAACTAGATAATAACTGTTCTTTGGAAATCCAGAAATATGTGGGTTGGGGCATTACAGTGTTTAGGTCTGTGCCACTGATCTAGGAAATGCTATTAAGTGTGTGTGGTGCACAGAAGATAACTGCTAGTTGGGCACATGATGTACCTTGGAGTATAAAGGGCAGAAAGATGCACTGTATTGTTCCAGCAACATCAAAAAATCAAGATATTTGTGAGTGGAAATCTGTGATAATATCACCTCACAACTCTGCATCCTTGGATGTCTTCTCCAAGAATGTCAGAGAACCACTATAACTTGGGAGGCCACCCATAACTGAGCAGATGGTTATGACTATGTAGTTGCAGGGCCAGTCTTCTCAAACGTTTCTCTGTCCACGTATCCTAGAGCTATGGCATAAATGTTAAGCATCCTAGTTGTGACAATTCTATAAAACTGTTTACTCTCAAGTTCTTCCGATAGTCTCTGCTTGAGTGATCTCTTAAGGTGAGGGTGATCTTTTACCCAAATCGGGGACGAGATCTTAGCTTTCTGTCATATGATACACATTCCAAGAACTATAAACACCAGCAAATAGTCCTGCTTTCCGTAAGTTAGAGCAAGACATGTAAAATACCAGCTGAAGGGATTGTAAGTGCTTCTTTATGTGTGAGAGATCATTGTTTGTCTTTGAGTTTCTTTAACTAAAAACTCCTTTTACACTTTTTTAGAAAGACTACTTTCCTTTATTCAGTTCTTGCAGAAGATCTACTTAAAATCATAGGCCAAATACTTTAAAGGCGTATTATCTGTGTACAGAGTATAGAGGTAGCACCATATCCGGATAGGTTCTCTGGCACCTTGTAGTATGCTGTGGATATTTTGTTAGGATTGAAGGTTTGTCCAGTCTTGCATGTCTCAAAGTACTTACGAGTGCTTTTGTGATACAGTCAAACTCTCCTAAAACACAATGTTATTAAATGCACAGCTGTTACTGCTAAAGTAAACAATTGATTTTCTGCTTTGCCATCAGATTCTACGGAAGTAGACACTTCTAGAGAGATGTCTAATAAAGCTGTAGCCAGGAGGATTTTTGTCACTGTACTATACCCCTTGCTTTTAATCTTGATAAATGTAGCAACTCAGCAAGTCTTCCTATTGCTGCTGGGAAGAGATGTGCTTCCTGAGCCACCCTGGCCTCCTACAGCTGGGCTGCCTGAATCCACATCCTCTCTTGCTGCTAACATTTTATGAAAAACCCATCTTTTGGAGGTGCCCAAAGCCTGAGTTCTGAGTATTTGTGGTAACGTATGAGGCCTCAAAAATGATTAAGCTTGGAGTCAAAACTATACAGAAACTTAGATTTAGAAAGACAGGACTCCTCCTCCTATTTGTATTTGCTTATTAGTAAAAAAGCTAATACGTTCAATGAGAACTTAAGTTGATTGGTCTTAGATGGATGGGAATGTGGAGATTACCTACTGCTTAACCAAACCTCATCTTGTAATTTCAGTTGGGGAAGTAGGAAGAAGAGTGTTTAACAGGGCTTGCTGTGCAACCTACAGCATACCTAACTCTTACAGGGGAAGGGATGTGATATCCTCAGATAGGAAAGTACAAAGTGCCGATGGATTCGATGTGGCATTGTACTTAGTTTACTGTCAGCTGCCAAACATCTTGAGGACTCGTTATAATGCAGGCAAACAAAATATTTTTTGTTTGGATCTTTAGATCACTATTAAATGGCATTAAACATTATGGCTGTCCTTTTTGCAGACACAGATGTCTGTTTGGGAGAATGTGTAATGGAACAAACTTTTTTTCTCCCCTTGCTGACCTGTTTGTGGAGACTTAACTAGCAATCAATAGGTGTGATTTGTACCATGCTCTAACTGATAACTGTTAAACAAAGCAGAAGCTTCTGGGTTGAACACAAGGGAGGAATCTTTCATAGAAAGCATTCAAACTATGTAAACTTTAAATGGCCTAGTTTTGAACAACTTCCTCTGACCACTCATGGAAATCTTCTCTAGATGTTAACATGCTGATCTCATGCCTGCAGTTCAAAGCCCTTATATCCATGCCCTACTACCAGATGGGATTTGAAGAGCCTCATTAGTTATGTATAGTTATATAGTTATGTATGAATACTTGCCCTGGCCTAAGCAGGGTAAGTCATGGTGTGTGTCTCATCTGTACCTTGCTAGTAGTGAGCTGGTGGTGGTTTTAGCCATGACTTGTGTTACTTTAGCTGTGCCTTATTTCTTACAGCTGCTCTGCCCCAAAATCTCTGGTAACATGGGCCGCAAATGCAAGGAGGACTGGAGATGAAGTGGCACTTTTACACCCCCTGAAGATGACAAAATGACTGTTTCTGGGTAGAAACTTGTTTATTAGTCTCTCAAGACAGAAGAAAAATAAGGGAAAATGGGAACCAAGACAAACTGAATTTGAGTAAAGGCTATCCTAACTTAGATCCTTCTCTGCCTTATTCTGAAGCGTGGAATAGATCTGTAGTTGGGATCAGGTAGGGACATGCTGCCAATCATGTCAAGTCAGCAGAATTGCCGTGATGTATATCAGCTTGTGCATGTCACTTTACATCTGAATCAAGGTGTTCAGCTTCATCTGTGAAAGCAGTATTCAGAAGGCTTCATACCATGACCACCATGAAACTTGCAGCTGTAGTGAGGTACTCAAAGGGTGAAATTAATTGTGTGGAGGATAAATAATCTTTGAGGACAGAAGTTTCCCATGAGGAAATTGAAAGATCCCCCAGCCAGACTTCCCATACAACCCTGCTAGCTCTTTAACTTAGGTATTTTGATTTGAGAATACTAAGGCTTCATCTAGACTGTAGTGCGGCCACATCCTTGTGCCATAATAGGACCCTGTGCTCAGCAAGGTGCTGCCTCTCTCTTTGGCCTTAATGAACCCTAACTGTGGGCCCAAGAGCTGTTTATCAAGTTGGGTTTCTCCAGAGCACAATTATTGGGTGGATGACAATGCTCTAGTATAAATGAACACACTTTTTTCTGCTTCATTCCTCTGTGAGGAATGAAGAAATGAGGGACGAGGTACTAAAATGAGTGTTATAATATAGGGACTTGTATGAGGTTTAGTCACAGATGAAATGCTGGCCCCTGATCTCTAACTTGGCACAGCTATTTCCCAGCCTGTCTGGCAGAGGAGATCTTTCTAGGGAAACTTTTTAGCCTCAAAGTTTTCTAATTTTTTTTTTCTTCCCTCTCTCCAAGCAGGGGACTTGGAAAATACAAGAGGTGCAGCATAACACGGGTGCCCCAGGGACTTTTCATTCCCATGCTCTCAACTGCATGTTGTTGCAATCTTTCTTGTCAGGAAAGATTCCTTCCTCATCTCAAACAAAAAAATTACTCCATAAAAGAATATAAACTTTGCTATAGGAGACAGCAGAAGATCTAATAGCTTCTACTCTATAGATCCTAGCACAAAGGGGCCTCACATTCCTACAGTATCATGCTCTGCTTTCAAAAATCTCTTGGAAATACTACTCCAATGCAGTTGCTGCAGGATGTGCGGATGTCTGAGCCAGCTTTTAAGCCACCACTGTGCATTTTGCTAACAGAGGGGCAGTGTGTGTCAGGGCAGGAGTTGGCGTAGGCAGCGGTCAGAGTGTGGTTAGCCTGTGCCAAACTCTGTGGCGCTGCTAACTAGCTGTAATTCTGCCAGCTGCGAGGAAAACTTAGCTTGCAGCCTGAGTAGACAGAAGCATTGCTATGGGTGACTGAGTGAGGAGTGCATGGGAGTGTCTTGACCATGGAATGGCCCTTGCTGGATATGTGGTAGAGCTGGAAAAATGGTGATGCTCCCTGTTGTCATCTGCCTCTTGGATTTCACAAATTCTCCTGGGCATCTTCTTCCTCCCCTCCTCCTTTGGAAGTCCTAGATGTGTATTTCTGGTGGGTGGAGGGGAAGAATGTGGCTATTAGGCAGATTCCCTCATCATAACTATTTAAGAGCTGTGCCCTTCTCTGGATAGTACAGTGCATTTGGGCAAGAGGAAATTGTCACCTTCCAGGAAATAAGAGTTCATGGTAACTGTGAGAGACAGTAACTGCAAGATAAGTGTGTTTTGGATGCAGTTCAGTGTTTGCACTGTTTGTTTTCTATAAGAGGGAAGAAAAAGACAATGCCAGCTCCTCCAAAGCTGGGTAGCTGAAACATCCTGAATCTGCAAATGTACACAATAGTGAGTTTGCACAAATGCAATGATGCAGAAGGCAAAATGCAGCAACTCCTTATAGACTGCGTAAACCTACTCTTTAAAAAGAACAACTAAGTTTTAAGCTGGGCTGCCTCGGCAAGGGAAATGTAGGGAGTTCTGGATGCTGTTCCCTTTCCTGCTGTCAAAATAAAATAATCTTTCTTCAGAAATGATGGCAGGGATCTGCTTGGCTCTAGCTCAGATGGCTCTCTAACTGTGGGTGACGGCTGATGTTGCTCTGGCAAGGCTACTGAGAAAGGAGCTGAAAGCAAGTTTGCTTTTACAAAAACAAAGTTCTGGTTCAGAAATTAAGCACGTGGCAATGTAGAGCATGAGGAAACTCGGATGCTAGGAAATAACATCTGGGAAGCCAGAGGTGAAGAGATTATACTTCAAATGCACTTAGTTGAGAAATACATTTGGACTCTACAACTAACTAACTTCGTGAATAAACTGAAGGGAAAAAAAATCAAGCAAATGGCAGTCTCCTTAATCACACTGTGCCTAGTCTTTCCAGCAGCCTTGCAAGGAAATTGTAAGTGAAATAAAATAATACAGAAAACTGCACAATAATGTAGGTACGAGGTGGTGTGAGAGGAAAATACCTGCATGTAAAACTAAATTGTAGAAATAATTTTAAAAATTAAACAACTAGTGTTCTCTAGTTGAATAATTTGCCAGTTTTCTCCATCATCACCGCTCTTCATTAAAGTTGCATTCTTGAACTACGCCAAGCAAAAGCTAAATTACACCAGTCACCACCACTCTTTTATAGAACAGAAGTCAGTTTGGAGTGAAACTTCGGTAAACTCCAGTAACCAAAGCTAAAATACTTGAAACAAATCTTTGCAAATGACAGAGTCCTGTGGTTTCAGTCACTGCAGGTGCTGTCTTTCGGGATGCTATGGAGTGCTCTTACTGTTACGCTGCCTTAACGCCTGCTGCTCAGTAGTGGGCCGGGTGCCTGGGTGTGTTTGAATAGTTCTGCTTTCCGGGGGCAGATAGTTTTATGGATCCTGTGGTCGTAGGTTTTGGTGTTAGCTCTTGACGCCTTTGTAGATATACGCAAACGGCATTTTACACCTCTTGAAGTCTCGCTTAGGTGTTGCCCTATCTGCTAACAGAGCAAGTGTCTCGCTGTGAAAGGGCATCGTTGAGTCACCTTCACTGACACTAAGAGGAAAAGGTCCAGAGGATGTGCTAAAAGCAAATCATATACAGGCAACACTTGCTGGCGTTTATGCACAAAGGTTAGCAAGGCAGGAGGCTGACACATGGGTTCGAGGGCTTCCTTCCCACACACCTGCAAGGAGGTGGGTGCTCTGAGATGGTGCCTGAACTAAAGCAGCATCTGTTGCCAAAGGTGCTGTTATGTTGTCACTAGAAAAGCTGTGGTGAGTTGAGCTTTTCTGCTGTGCATGAGGGCACGTTTTGCCTGTGGTAGCTTTAAAAACAAAACCAAACAGTGGTAACCCACAGATGGATGATTAAAAAGAAAAGTATGGCTTTAAGACAGCTGGCTCTGGGATGTTAGGAAATCTTAACTGAACATAGTGTGGTCACATCCCATGTAAGAAGTCACATAATTTAACATGCACAAAGTCAAAGCAAGTCTTCCATGCCTGGAAACTGTCTAGCTTGGAGTCCTTGAGCTAGATATGCATTTATTGCTCTTAAACTGTTGTGCTGGGGAGGCAGACTTATTCTGAGCAATCTGCATTCCTGGGGGCTGATAGGCAAATGGAGACCTCTGCATTTAAGGACTTGTATATATTCTAGAATATATTATAATTTCTCTAATTTGTCGTTTTTGTTTCTTAACTTTCTTTACCCCTCCTCCCTTACTCAGCAGGCGTCTTGCAACAGATAATGACTAAGGGCTACACACTTTCTTCCTGCAGTCTTATTGGGCACCTCCTTGAAGAAACTGTCCTAGTGCCAGCACTTTATTTTATTCTGTTACAGATGACTTCAGCAACTAGCATAGGGACGGACTGGTAGAAAAGTCTGGTGGTTGGAATCGGAGTTTAGAAAAAAGAAAATACAGACATAATAGAGGAAAAGGCAACGGCGAGGACAACCAAATCTGAATTATCTACAGCCATAAAATGGAGATTCCTTTTAGTAATGCTGAAGATGGCTGTAGTTTTATATGTTCAGTGCTCTAGGTGAGCAGGAAGGAAAAGGAAAACTTAAAAATACATAAACAAAACCAAAAACTCCACATCAAAACCAACCTCTCATTTCTACCCCCCAAGCAATAAACACAGTTAAAAACCCAAGCCAGTGTGAGTTCTGGTATGCCTCTCCTATCCACCGTAGGTGGTATGGATGCCTCGGGCCAGGGCTGAGCAGCCCAGGGTGCCCACGCAGACTGATCTGAGCTCCTCTCCCGGGCCAGAAGCAGCAGAGCCCTGTGAGCATGATAAGAAGCTGTAACTAGTAACTCCCCATCAACACAGGGAATTCATGCCAGTGCAATGCTACACAGAGGCAGGGGAACTTTTCCAGACCTTGTTAGCACAGGCACCTCTGTGCCATGCCTTGCTATGCGGTTAAGATGTGCCTGAAGGTGCTGAGGTGACGTTTTAAAGACATATAGGCAGATGTGAACTGAAATCAATGACTGGCTGTCCCCAGAACTCGGTCTGCTCTGAAAAATCTGGCTGCAAGTACAGCTGCAATGTATCCCTGTATGCCTCTGAAAATTGTCAGTGTTCAATGAGATATTTCACTGAGTACATGTGTATGTGTATATTTAATGGACTATGGCAGAAAAGTATCTCATTGTTCAGAGGCTTTTTCCTTCTCCTCCTTTCTTTCACCTGTTGAGACAAAGCTCTGGCCATTGACGTGTTCCTGCAGTGTCTTGCCACCTGGACTGGACTGCCACCTTTTGTGTATGTTTAGGAATGCTCAGATTCCACAGGACTGGTTGGCTCTGTAGACTCCTTGTCCTGAGTGGGAGGGAAGGCTGTAACACAGTTCAGAAAAGGAATGTAGCTGGGGGTGTGAGAAAAACCAGCTCAGCTTTTTCAAAGGATTCTTAAATATTAACCGTAAAAGCATAGAATGAGTTGGAAGGGACCTTAAAGATCGTCTAGTCCAACCCCCCTGCCATGGGAAGGGACACTTTCCAGTGGGCCAGGTTGCTTAAAGCCTTATCCAACCTGACCTTGAATGCCTCAAGGGATGGGGCATCCCCATGCCCATTCTCTGGGCAACTCGTTCCAGTCTCTCACCACTCTGAGTAAATAATTTCTTCCTTATGTCCAATCTAAACATATCCTCTTTCAGTTTAAAACCATTGCCCCTTGTCCTGTCACAACAGGCCCTACTAAAAAGTTGTTCCTCATCTTTCTTATAAGCCCCTTTAAGTACTGGAAGGCTGCTATGAGGTCTCCCCGGAGCCTTCTCTTCTCCAGGCTGAACAGCCCCAACTCTCTCAGCCTGTCCTCACAGGAGAGGTGTTCCAGTCCACTGACCAGTTTTGTGGACCTGCTCCAACAAGACCATGTCCATTTTGTGCTAGCAGTAAGCCGTAGATGCCAGCTACAATGACAAAGTAGGAAAAAGCCAACAAGCCCCCTAAGGAGTTGACTGCACTGTTGTGTGTAGTTGTTTTTTATTTTTTCCTTTTTTTTTTAAATAATATATAGGATTTTTCTTTTGAAGTGTAAAATGTTCTTCCAGCCTCCCCCACCTGAATGGCTTCTCTGCAGACAAAATATCAAGCAGTAGGGACTTCCACCAATAGATCAGTCTGTTAAACATAGCAAACAATCAATGCAATCTTATTTTAGGACTTTCATAACTGGAGACTCCATTTTGGAGACTTTTTTTTTTTAGTGCTCATCTTGGTAAATGGTGTGCATTACAAGAGGAGGGCTTGGAGATGAAAACTTTCTACCATCTCTTCTCCCTTTCTACAAATAACTACTTAATTTCTCTAGAAGGAAAACCTGTACTGATCTCTACCTTTATGACGCTTACACTTGTATTGCCGAGTTAAACTTAAAACAACAGGAAGCTTTTTGATTTCATGAGAACTGAAATCTGTATCTGTGTAGTTTCACTGCTCACTCAGGATTCGATTTTAGTCAACTGGTGAAATACTTCTGTCAATTTAGTCTTGAAAAGGCAAAATTGTCTGGTATGAGCTGGCTTTTGAGGGGCCTGAATTCTAAGTTTGCATAGAGGTATGAGAAATTGGGCTTTGTGACATCATTTGCTTTGTACTTTTCCAAGGTGACTCTCTTCTACCCTTCTCTCTTCCTGCATTTATCTTGGTGGGTACAGTCACTTCTGAAGAAGGGAAAACTTATCAAGAATAAAAATAAATTTTAAAATGGAAAAATTGTTTTAAATGCCCTGCTGTATGGACTGGTATGTACATCTGTGGTTGTGTGTTGTCTTTTTCCTTTTTTTCTTCATCTAATATAGACCTTCCATTAAAACTCAAAGGCAAGAAGTTTGTCTGAAACGTGCTGGTGCAACAATATCTTGTTATCCTCTTTTTCAAAGATCTGCAAACAGTTGTCACAGAAACCATGGTGACTCACAACTTGGGCAAATCCTCCTCTGCGGTTGCTTGCCCTCTTTCTTATCTTTTCACTCTTGCACTTGATTCCTTTGATAGCTGCAAACTGAGACCTCAAGTTTTGTGCAGCACTGACTTTGTGACTTTGTGTGCACTGCTCAGTATAATGGCACTCCTTACCTTCCTCGCACGGGGACTTCTAGCTGCTGTTACACACTGTCAGTTTCTAAACAGTGACCATTCAGAACCTGCAGAGTTACGTGGGATCTCGATTTTGGTGTGACTAGTATGCTGAATGTCTCGCCTGAGCCTTTTCTCTTACTCAGCTGACGCTTCATTTTCAGCCTAGTGTTCATTCTCTTGAACTTCACTAAACTGAAACTCCCTGTTTGGTCACTTCTGTCAGTGTGTGTTTAATTTCTAAAGAAAAGCAAAAGGATAAAGCGCAGAAATAAAGGCAAAACTGTATTTGGTGAGTAAATTAGTTGGGGATGCCTTCTGGGGCGTCAGGTGAAAGCTGCCTTTTGTTTTACGGGCAGCCGCAGCCTCACTTCTCATTTTGCAGTTTAAGTGCACCCCAGCTGGCCGTCAGCAAAGAGGAGTGGAGTTACAGATCTGAAACACTTTAACTGGGAAAACCCCTCAATCTGTATTTTTTTCTCTCCAGCAAACTGCCACTTATGACAAAGAAAAAAAAAAACCTAAACCAAACAAAGATTGTTTCTCTTTCATTTTTTCCCATGTCCACATCATCTGAAGCAATTGTAAAAGACCTTAGGCAAAAAGCTGTAGCCCAGATACTGCAGTTTTAGCACTTTCTAGTACAAGACAGAAAACTTAATCTTTTACTTACCAATGTGGAATCTCTCGGTATCCTGTCTGAATGTGCTGAGATTCAAAACCTGCTGCTGTGAGGAGCCTCTGCCTTGAATGAGGAAGTGCTGAAGCAGGGCAGGATGTGGAGCAATGAGTCGGATGTCAAGGGCTGCGTTTCTTGACTAGCTGAGGAATAATAAAAGGAATTATTGACGGCACTCACTGTAGCATGCTCAGCTGACGTAAGGACTTGCTAGCTACCACTTTACCAATAGTAAAAGCTCAGGAACATTCAGTATTTCACTTTTCATGTTTTTCCCAAGCTTTAGCTGCTTATGATAATGCAACGTTCTGGTATTGCAGTGCTTTCTAGGAGGACTGTCTACCTTTTGTCTAATAAAACATATGTCCCTGTCAAGAAGCATTTCTTTGCGTGAATGTGCCACTTGAAGATGTTCAGAATAAGGATTTTGGTAATGCTTCCGAAACAGCTCTTGCCTCTTAGCTCAAACAGGCACTTTGGACTTTCAAGGTTCTTTCCTTTAGGAAAAGACAATAATTAAAAAAAAAAAAAAAAACCCAAACAAAAAGAAAACCCAACCCAAACATATCTCTTCTTACAATTAGTTTTAACTGACATTCATGTATTTAGCGTCCCATTCACCTGAACACAGGAGCTACCGCTTGCAGTTTCGAAGCATACCTTTCTAGACTCCACATTGTCAAAAAAAGCTGTCTCTTGTTTGCTCTGCAGTCAAGCGCTATTGTTTCTCTGGCTCTCTGCTTTTGATGTGCAGGTACCGAGCAATGTGTTACCTCTTATGTTTTCAGACAGTCACGGTAGAAGCCTTTCTCTTTCTCCTTGCTTGCTTCTTGCTGAGATGTTGACTTAGGGTGTGGGGGCCTGGCATGCTCTGCTATATCACTACAGAAGGGAATTTAAGTTTTCTTTCTATGGGGATTTGCTAGCACGGCCATTGCTTCACTCAAGTTTTGTTGC
The DNA here is from genome assembly GCA_013398915.1 of Dromas ardeola. Taxonomy (NCBI): domain Eukaryota; kingdom Metazoa; phylum Chordata; class Aves; order Charadriiformes; family Dromadidae; genus Dromas; species Dromas ardeola. The sequence goes on along the minus strand of VYZM01019490.1, from coordinate 1,511 downwards.
ACATATTTGCATAATTGCACAATTCAGCACTCGCACATCAGATGTGGAAAAATATATTAGGTGGCTTCTGTTCAACTCTTGTCTTTAAACTACCAGTTTCTGGTTAGTGTCTCTTGCATTGAATTTAATCCTTCTGACATCTCCCTTTATTTTAAGAAGTGTGTTTGTGTACACACTTATAATGCACTTAGTGTTGAACTTTTCATTATATAAACGTGCCATAAAAGGTATACCAATTGATTTAAAATAATTAGTATTCCAAACACTGCTGTCATTCATCTCAACTCCTCCTCTGCTTGGATTAAGCAGAGACCTAGCTATTTAATCACGCTTGATAAATTTAAATATTAATATGTAACAGTCGTATACAAAAAAAATTGCTTAAACTTTAGAGTAAGTCTCAATTTTTTTTTTTTAGTGTTAAGCCAGAAGTTAAATAGTTGAAGAAACTCTAGGAAATCATCTTTCATTATGCTAGAAAACAAACAAAACCCCCTTCTTAATGGTTTGAGAAGTAACACTTGATAAATTAGTCAGCTTTATGGTCATATTTCAGCAATACAGTTTCTCATTCAAATGATGCTGTAATGGAATTGCGCATTCTCTCCTGTGACAGTGATCCTGAGTATTTCCTGAGGCACTTCACTTTTGCAAAGCTTTGAATGCCTGATGCAAAATACTTATGAGTTCATAGAAGTGATTTTCTGCCTGGCACTGAAGCACAAAAGTGGAAGGCTTCCAAGAGTAAAATTCCTGATGAAGTACCAAAACTTATGTATGGCTGCACTAATGTCATGAGAAAGATGTATTGGGTTTTTTTTTGCCCATGCTCTTCTGAAAACTCATTTCTTGATAGGACATTGCTCCGAGAGCTCTTCTTACATCAAAGCAGATGTATTGTCCAAGTTAACGCAACTGTTGGAATTTGAGTCACAGATGCTATGTCCAACTCCAAGTAAAAGAAAGTTGTTTTTGATTTTTTTTCCAAGCTTGCTAATTGCTTGTTTGACAGAAGTGAGGTACTGTGACTACACTGAGTGTAGCTAAATACGAAATAAAATGAGGACCCGGCAGCAGTGCAATACTGGTTTATAATTGTTTATCTTGACAGATACGACTGAATGGTTTTTATTTTTTTCCTTTCTACTTTTCCTGTTTTTCTAACATAGTCCTGTTAAACTTAGAATGGGTTGAGTCACCTGAAGGAGATTGCTGCTGTTGTGGCTGTACAACTTGTTCATCAAAATCTAGGCATAATTTTCCCACAATCGCAGAATGTTTGAGGTTGGAAGGGACCTCTGGATGTCACCTGGTCCAACCCCCCTGATCGAGCAGTGCTACCTGCTTGATCTTCAGACACAGCCTCCTGTGGGTTTTTTTGTGCCTGTTGCCTCTGGTCCTGTCACTGGGCACTACTGGAGAGAGCCTGGCTCCGTCCTCTCTGCACCCTCCCTTGAGGTATTGATATACACTTATGAGATTGTGCCTGAGCCTTCCCTTTTCCAGGCTGA
>VYZM01019489.1:86763-100189 GCA_013398915.1 Dromas ardeola | reverse complement strand
AGCCTACTGGCATTTCTTTGTTCTTCGTTTGTGTGCGATATGGCAGAAGTAGGCTAGGTTTTGGACAGAGAATAAGAAAACTTTCCTATTTTATCTTTCAGATGGCCAACACAAAGGAAATGATGGAGTGGTGAGGCTTACATGCAGCTTGCTGTTTTCCCTTTTTAAAAATGTCTTTTTATCCACTCATTTTGACAATCCTTGCTTGAGACCAAGGATATAAATGCACAAAAGAGAGAGAAAATGGCTTGCTAATTACACATTTGAAGCTGAAATATGAAATGATACAGTATGGATTCAAGATAGTGTAGATTCTGAGTGGCAGAATCCCAGTGATCCAATTTTCCCAGATACAATTTCTGTTGTGCAAATTTTCATTGCACAATGTCACACCCTTTTCAGATGTCAGTCCTGCTCAGTTTCCCTCTTACCTGTTATTACGTATTAGTCACTTTCCTGGGCATTGATTCATAGAACAACAATATTTTTCTAGAAAAAAAGCAATTGAGTAGATTAATCCAAGGGATTCTCATTCATGCATATGCAAATGCTAATTAATACTTTACAATAATATCCAGTGAATGCTGACATCTCCAGTGGGTTGGAAGATCCTGCCACTCACTCCGTGATGTTGGGAGGGGAGGATTCTAATGGGGAAAATCCAATTCAGCAAGCTTACACATTCAATGTGCAACTGCACCTTCAAGAGTCAAAGAGAACAAAGTGCCTGTGGACTTCTTATGGAGATGTTAAATGCCAGAGAGTCTGTACACCAGTTTTTCACTCTTTGAAAAACCCAGCCTACACAATTAGTACTATGCTTGCTTTTCAAAGAACTGTTAGCCCATGTTCTATCCACATGAATGCATGTGTCAAAAAATCAAAATTCCTAGGGGCATTTATGGTTTGTTTTAATGGATATAAAGCATATATATATATCTCCATAGATCATACATCTCAAACTACATATATGGAGACCAAAGTCTTTCTGAAACTTTCTAGTTGTTGCTTCTGTGGAACTTGCAAAGCATATGCACAGTAAATTCCTTCCTTCCATTGTGAAGGCTTACAGGGCTAGATTTATATAAATAAAGCTAGTTTTGTGTTAGTGCAACTCCAGTGTTGCTGTAGTAACTACCAATCTAATGGAAACAGTGAATAAGGAGTGTCTGGACAACACTTTTAGTCATATGATTTAGCTTTAGGTAGTCCCATGAGGATCAGGGAGCTGGACTCAATGATCGTTATGAGTCCCTTCCAACTTGAGGTATTTTATGATTCTATAATTTTATGACTATAGCAATGTGAGGTACAGAATTATGTGGGAGAAGGGGTCATTTCTCTTGTTTCAGGCATGCTTGTTAGTTCTTACAAGTAAGTTCTGTGTTTCTGTTTCTCTTCACTGTGTCAAGACTGAGCTAGGAGGAAGGAGCTGAGGAGAAGCTGTAGGATAGTGGCAGCAGTTTGGGGTTGTCCTGTGGCATCTCATTCAATCAGTGCTGTGTGATATACTTATTGTTGTGTAGCTATGCAGTTTGTGCACACACACGTACACGCTCACACATAAATACATTTAACATCAGACGAGATGCCATGAAGTCTTAAGAAGGTTTGCCTTGCTAAAGTAGCAGTGCTTTCACCTTACTGCAGGTCAGGTAATCATTTGTCCCAAGACTTAAAATGCTTTTAAGTCCTGTAACACAGGCTTGCAGCATTTTCAGCTGCCTTATGCATCTGACAGTGCCAATGCAACTGCAGTACCATTGCATGGCCAATGATTCAGGTACTGAATATGCCATTAAATAAAGGAGTTACAGACTTCTCATAGCAGATGAACAGAATCAGTGACCCAGAAGGTCCCTTCTGGTTTGGTGCGATGTGGTCCTCTTGTCAAGACAAAGATCCCTTTCTGTAGCATATCCTGACAGCATCTCTCTTTATGAAGTGGGAAAGAAATNNNNGGGAAAGAAATACAAAGGTTTCTGCAAATGGTAGCTATGGTAATATGGCACGGAAAAGGAAGCATTCTCTTAAGTAGTGAAGTATAAAGCTGGTTTAGGTTTTATGGGTCACAGTCTTAAAGTCAACCCAGGTAGCAGCAGGAGACTCCAGGAGATCACAGAACAGAGGTGGTGTGTATTGTCTCTTGGAGTCTTACTGCCAGCAAGAAGTATTCCCATATTCTGCGCTATTTTAAGCTCCTAAGTAGATGCAGTCTGTATTGCCTCCTCTGATCTGAAGAGGCTTTTAAAAGCCACAGTTTTACTATCCAGTTTGGATGTGAATAATCACACGTTAGTGTGCTTCTTTCAGACTCTTATGTACAAATTATTTTAGTTCTAATTTATATTCTGTTAATAATGACAGATTTTACAGTATGTTTATTTTTAACAAGTCAATTCTGTGGTAATTATCTATGTGTTTGACCAAGAAGAGTGAGGCCTTACACATAGAAATGGTGTTATGTTGTGCAACATGATGTCTGAAAATTGTAACTCACAAAAGAAATGGAGTATAGTTTACAAACATTAGAAGCTTGATTATTACCATGCTGATTCATCAAATTAAGACAGATTTCACAAGCAGATGAAAATGTGCTTTCTTTTCAAACTGCAAATGTAAAGGGATATACAATTATAGATGCTCTGAACTGTGTTGCTCCTTCTAAGTCTTTTCTAATGCCTATTGCAATCAAAGAGAGTACTCCTCCAGCTTCAATAATCTTTAAGTTTGGCCTTTGGTTATCTTCTTTTTGGCTGTGTTCTGAAACCATTTAATCAGCCATGGGATGTAGGGTAAGTTGCTGTAAATACTTCCTAATTGCATTAAAAAAAAGAAAATAGTTTCTTCTACAGAACTGCCTTTTCACTAGTTATCCCTGCTTTTGCAGTGTTTTATTTAGATTTCATTTTTTGTTAAAATTAACCTTTCCAAATGTTTGTGATGCTGAAAGTTGTTTGCAAGTTGCATAACGGCAAGCTTAGGATATGAGTGTGACAGCTACAGTAGTCAGGTAAGCTTAGGAAGATAGATACTTTCTTAAAAAGTAGTTTTTTCCTTGCTGAATCATAATGCACCTTTGTAACATCATTTATGTACTCCGGCTTTTCCTCTAACTGCCTTCTTGTGGTAAGCAACTTGTTTTACATTTATTTTAGTAAGTTGTTTAGTCTGCTGGTATGGGTACCAGAGTTTCCCATTGTTTGTGGTCTGTAATGTAATTGTAACCTACAGTTACATCTAATAGTGGGAGAGGAGGAGTTGGAAAATATTTAATTCCCTCTGTAAACAAAAAGCTTTCAAGCTTCCTTCATTTTTGTTCTTTTAAATCAGCATACTGCTTGGTGGGTTTTTTTGCTTAAATATTAATATGGCTAGAAATTTCTAGACTTTTTAAAGGCAAGTTTGTACAGCAGTCAAGGTTGTGTATCCTGTAGTATTTGTCTATAAAGGTTATTGTATCACGGCTAAGAACAGCCTATTCTATGTCAGTACCAAGGTCCACCCACACCATTTATCTGTCCCTGATATTGGCCATTAGTGAAGACTGAGAACAGGACAACCGTACAGTGAGACTTATTAAGGACGCCCTCCAGCCTCCAGCATTTTGGCACAAAGTCATTTAGACTGCAATTTTCTCATTCTGTGTTTAACAGACCTCAATGGACTTCTTCTTTCCCCCATGAATTTGTTAAATATCTTCAGATATCACAGTGACTTCTGTGTATCTGACATGTCCTGGGACAAAGCATTACACACTAAGTACAGTCTGTGCAGAGGAGCAGGTTTTTGTTTATTTTGTACTAGCTAGTTTTCTTTAATGTCTCTTAGTTCTTGTCAAGAAAAAAAAAAAAAAAAACACAAAACTGAACAACTGTTTCCTGTTCACTTTTGATATTCCATTGGCAAGTTTATGTCTTTTTATCGTACCTGTTCTGCTTATCTCTTTCCCAGGGCAATGACTCCTTGCCAGGTTAATCATTCCCATTTATGCTTAAAATTATCAATGCCACCTTCCTCAGAACTTTATGTACTGTTTTCAGATGAAGAATCAAACCCTACTCAATGTTGAAGATGAAATGTACTATGGATTTATATAGTAGAAAATATCGTTATGCTGTTAAGCTTTTTCCTTTCCTAATAAATCTAGCACCTGATTTGCTTTTTTTATCTCTGCTGAGCTCTGAGATGACAGTTTCATGGAACTATGTATTACAGTCATGAAATCTCTTTTTTAAGTAGTAAAAGCCACCTCGGAGACTATCATTAGATATATAAAAATAGGATTGGGGTTTGTTTGTATGCATTACTTTGCATGAAAGTTCATCATTTCATCAGTAATTCAGTCTTGAAAGGTCTTTCTGACTTTCTTCATGTTAGGACATCATCTTTAATTTTTTTGCCTAATAGCAAATGCCAGAAAACTTTGTCACTCACTATTTTTTACTTTTCTAGGGCATTCATAAATCTGATGAACAGCATGAGAACAAAACACACTGTGGAATATTGCTGACCTTTCTCTAGTACAAAATTTGCCTTTCAACTCAGTTTTTTTTTATTCCAGTAGTGTTTTGCTGCTAGTTTTCCTGGTTTTAGTTTCTTTAAGGATTTGTAATATGAAATCTCTCTCAAGTACCTTTTGAAAACTCAGACAAGCTATATCAGCCTCATGTGCACATCAAATATCCTGAAGAACTCTTGTGTTTGTGAGGAATGTCTTTCCTGCAGAAAATTGTGTTCATGGTTTTACTGTATCTGTGTTTCCACTGGTTCTGTTCTAGAGCAGCTTGTCTCACAAATGTATGAGGCTTTCTGGCATTTTCTTCCCTGAATCTTTCCCTGAACCCTGTAGAAATTTTATCATTGGATTTGATGCCTTCCAGTTTTCTGATGTCATGCAATTTCAAACCAGATGAACTTAAATTGAATGTAATCTGTCCCTAGTGTTATATTGTTGTTCATTTTGTCAATGCATTTTCTATTTCATTTGACTTCACTTTAAGTCAGTGGTAATTCCTCAGAAAGAATTCCAACATGAGAAACCTCCTCCTGTTGTCCATTGTGAACATAGCTATGAAAAATTTGTTTGCTTTCTGTTATAACCTTATGTTCTCTGGGACCTTTTATATCCTGTCAGTCGTCTGCTGACTTTACAAACTCTCTGGCAGACTTCCTCCTCCTTAATGTGCTTAAATATGCATATATATATATTTATACCCTCTGCAAATGCTTCTCAAATTCCCTTTTTGCTGCCTTGAGTTTTTAACCTGCTAGAGTTTATAATCCTTCTTTTTATTACCCTTCCTTAAACATGGCTTTGGCTTTTTAAGGATGCCCTCTTATTTCTAACATCCTCTTTTATCCTGTAGTGCCATGCAGACTTTATTTTGGTCTTCCTAAAATGTTCTTGGACAGGTGCTATGCATTTGACCCAAGTTGCTAATAAATACTTTCTGTTCTGTCTTCAAACATTTTTAGTTCTGCTTCATTGCTTCTTTTTAGAGAGTTTTTTCTCTAAAGAACTAGCATAATGAAGTTGTTGGCTTTTTTTTCTCATGCAAGGAAGCTGAATCAAAGTATACTTTTGACACCTTTGGAAAGCTTTTAACTGGAAACATTTTGAATAAAGTCCCGTGTGCTACTCAGGACAGCGTTTTCTCTCCTAGGTTCCCTGTATAATTCTGCCTCAGCATTAGGATTTGTTTTCGTATGGACTGAATCTAGTTGGAGGTAGTCACAGTCTTCTTTTGTTATCATGTTTCTTGCCCTCCCAGACACACTGATCTCCCTAAACAACTCATAGTCACTGTTCCTATCTTGGTAAGTTGATAATAAGATTGTATATGCAAAAAAGTCACTTTGCTTATCTGAATTTCACAGAGATAGAATTAATGTTACCATCAGAATTTATCTCAGTCCCAATAGTTTAAAATCTAAATCTAAAAAATTAAGCTTTAGGACACAATTTTTTCCATCTATTTGGATATCAGTGATCCACTAAGCTAAAACAGGCAGTAGATGGGGCAATTTAAGTGGACTTAAAATTCTCCTTTTAGAACATTTATTGTATTCCTATTTATGAAATATTAAACACACATTACTATTTAAACGTGTCTGCAGTAGTATTTTATTACTGGTTAATAGCTCAAATGCTGAAACATACGTACCTGCCGGTCATGTATCTTATGGATAAACAACACAGAGAAATGCTTGTAAAGGTGACTGTATTGACATGGTGACAGGCCGCAGCATTCATTCTGCTGATTGCTGATTCTTTGCTTTTTTGCCTGAACAGCACATTCACAGTGGAATCTGACTTTGCTCCACATGTTCCCATCCTTGTGCACAGCAATACAGCAAAAGTGGCTCAGCCATTGCCACTGATTTACCACATAAGAATCTCATATGCTGCTGATGATGATCACTTCTGGTTAATGTAAGAATCATACTTCTCCTCACGTCCGTGAATTTCTCATCTGTTAAGTCCTTACCTGTAGAATACAACTAAGAGATAAAACGGAGGTGTGAATCTAGCTTGCAGGATTATAGTGGGTGAAGGCATCTTGTGAGTGGGCACATACTGCTAACGCAGATAGCTGGATTACATAGGCAAAGTCACTTGAGTGTACATGCTCTGGTAGCTATGCCAGACATGGGTTATACTAATACAGTGAGTGGTGTGTGGGAATGAGTTTTGCTGACAAGTGGTACAGCTTATGTACCGGGAGCGGTCTGTAGCTCCCAAGGAGCTGTGGAACCAAATGTTAATCATTCCAAAACTGGTTAGATCTTAGCTAGCTATTTCAGTATGAATACCTTTTCCTTGTTTGAAACATGCAACACCATATGTAAGGCAAAACCCCACTTTTTACAAAACACCCTCAGTAACTATTTGAGAACAACAAACAGAAGAAGGTCCACAATGATAATTAGTCAGTTAGGGCTCGGACATTAATAAAATCATCACTATTATTTTTCATTATGTATATTTTAATAAACTAGTGCTAAATTGCAATGGTAAATTTATAGGTTTCCTCTTAGACTTATTTATACTAATCCCTCTTCTCAAAAAAGTCAAAGTTCATATAATCCTCACTGGTCTTTATTACCTGATCGCTATTTAATCAACCACAGCAGTCTCTTATATTGGAACCTCTGAAAGCTCTTAGTGTGGCCACATTGATCCTTTTTTAATCCAGGTCTGCCATGAGGGTGGTTTGTAGACCTAGTGTGTAATGGGTAAGTAGAAGTTCTGCTGTGTGGTTATTTATACGTTTCACAGCAATCTCTTGAGAGTGTCAATACCTTCATCATTCCTGTCTTGGGTAACTATTTGCATGCATCTCCCACTTATAATACACTATGGAAAAGGATTTATTAACTGGACTCATTTCCTTTCCTTATCTGTTGCATACAGTTGCTGTGCAAAGCTCGCTAGTCATTCATATCCTATGGATAAGTCTACCTTTCAGTGAAAGAAGACGTGAGATGATTAAATAGGGATTTTAAAAATTTGAACATTGAAATGGCTGATTTTTTTAATTTTTCAGGTTGAAAACCATTGTATGAACATAAATTTACAGTCAGTAAAATTGCACTGTGAATTAAAAAACCTACCGTTCTTGTTCTTCTGAAGAAGCTGTTTAAGTACCTAGAGTTACTGTAAACCAAACCAAACCAAGCCCAACCCAAAAATGTTCTTATGTAAAACACTTCATGAGTTGAAATGGACTTTGTGTAAAGTCTGCCAGTTACAAAACACGGTTTTAGTTTGTAAAAAAAGAGCAACCAGGCCTTCACTGGTGTGAAAGTACCTTACCGTATCTCATCTTAGAACTTACGGTCCTGCAATGGCAAGAGGCAAGCTACTCCAGGATTCAGATATCATTGCTGTGAGCCAAGGAGTATTTGTTTGTCTCCAAATGTTCATCCACAGACTCTGAAGGTGTGAAAAGTCTCAGATCCTCTGTGTAAAACCTGTCAGCTTCATAAATAGGAATAGATATGTTCTTCAAGGCTGGAGCATGTACCTTTTCCTGATCAGGAAGAAGAAGTAGTAGGTGCTAGGTGCCTCCTTCAAAAATGGGAAGAAGCTTCACGTTCACAAGTCTGGGTACTCTGAGAGTATCTCTCCGGGATACTGAGAGACTTGTATCAGACTGGTATATGCTAGAGGGACAGCAGAGGAAGCATGAGTGATCCAGGAGGTTTCTTGGAGTGCTTTGTGGTGACAGAATTAATCAAGGAGCCAAAGAGTTCCCCTTTTTGCAAAGAGTTCCATTCTGCTGAAACTCATATTTACAAACAAAGATGTGAAGGGTCAAGTATGGCTGCAGTGACCATCAGATGGTGGATTTCAGGATCCCAAGGGGAGGAGAAAACAGCAAAAAGCAAGATCACAACCCTGGACTTCAGGAGGACAGAGTTTGGCCTGTTCAGGGACCTGCTTGGAAGAATCCTATGGGAAATGATCTTGGAGAGAAGAAGCGTCCAGGAGAGATGGTTGATTTTCAAGGTGATCCACCCCCAAGACCAAGAATGGCTTGATCCTGACAAGCTGTAAATCATGCAGAAGGCCTACATGGATAAACAAGTTGCTCCTGACAAAATTCAGACTTAAAAAAAGAAGTGCGTAAGAGGTAGAAGTCGGGTTAGGTGGCCCAGGAGGAATTCAGAGACACACTCTGAGCATGCAGGGTTGGGATTAGGAAAGCCAAAGTTTGTTTGGAGTTGAATCTGGTGAAGAAATTGAAGGGTAATAAGAAAGGCTTTTATGGGTATATCAGCAAAAAAAGGAAGAATAGGACACATGTGGGCCCATTGGTGAACAGGGCAGAGAACCTGGTGAAAAAGGAGACAGGAAAAACAATGTACTTTGTGCTTTCTTTGCTTTAGTTTTTGCTAGTAAGGCTTGCTCTCAGGAATCCAAGGCCACAGAGACTAACGGGAAAGTCCAGAGAAAGGAAGACTTACCTTAGTGGAGAAGGATCAGGTTAGGGAGAATTTAAACAGATTGAACACATGCAAGTCCATGGGCCCTGATGGAATGCACCCACAAGCGAGGGAGTTGGCTGATACCATTGTGAGACTTAGCTGGACCCAGTCCTGGGTAACCTGCTGACCCTGATCTGTATCTGTATTAAGGAGGCAATACTCAGGTGTTTTGGGTGCACTCAATTACTGGCCAGTCATAACAGTGAGTAAGCATTTTGGAAGATCAGTTGTTCACCAAAAAAAATCATGATTTTGAAGAGATTTTTTATTTTCCATTATTGGCTGATCAAATTATCAAATAACTTGACCAGTTGATCAAATGCATATATGAAATTTTTCTTTAAAGTATTAATCAATTGCTTTTAAATTTTTTGTTGTCAATTCTTTTTATATATATACTAGTTTCATATTGTTCCTGAAATATGTGCTTAATGATATTCCAAAAGCTGTATTATTTTGCTGTATTATGTTTGGTTTCATAAAAGGTATCCTAAATGCTTAAAAATACAAGCTAATGTGTGCAATGCTGTGCTTGAAAAAGGTCTTTTCCCTTCTCTATTTAGAGTTGCTTAGTAGCATTTCAAGTAATTTCACTGAGTTCGTCTTTCTAACTCATATGAACATGGAAAAGCAGCACCAAGGCAGATGACTGGGCTCTGAAATTTTTACTAATAACACTTATTTCCATTTAACATTTCATTGTGGCCAGCCTTAGTCCTATGACGTTGTTCAAGCTTGTTTCATAAGATCTGTTAGACAGGAATCATATTTTAAAGTGGTCTTGGAAAAATTGTAACTTTTCAGGTAATTTTTTTCTTGTTACTGAAACAGTGCAAAAGAAAAACTCTTCATTTGCTGTATAGAGGATAACTGTAGACAACAGATCCGTCTGCAACTTTGTGGTATCTAATGGCCCTCAATGTGCAGTCGTTGCTATCTGCACAATAACAATATACGTCGATTTTACTGGTTGATGGGTGTATGATAGGTAATATATTTAATAGGACACAAATTAATTTCCATGGAAAACCATTGGGTATCAGAGGAATGGGCGGTTTAACGAGTTATGCTAAACCTACTGCTAAACCTACCATCTAAAATATGAATAATAAAAGTTGCATAAACATATTCTAAAATTTTCCTCTTAAAATTTTCCACTTACCAAACATCTAGCAATGTATAAGCTTTTTACTTATGATTATATCTGACTAACAACACAAATTCAGATGTGGCTATGTTGCTTTTGTGATGCCTTTGTATGTTTTTTGGTACAGGCTCTTTAGAAAGCATGACCTTTTGATTATAGATACAGGCATCTAGTTCAGTCAATTTGGGGCAGGACAGGACGCAGGACTTGAGATTGTCTTGTTGCACATGTATCAAGTAGCAGCATTCTTAAGACTTTTTGTTGAAATGGATGTTATTGTCACAAAATTTCAGGAGAGATTATTAATGCTGATGGCTCTTGATTAAGGGATTTCATTTCTGCTGCACATTTTCTGCTTTTTCATGGAGAACGGAAAGAAGCTAAAGACAGACACAAGTTTGTACTGTATTAGTTGTGTTGAATATTGTCAATAAATGACATTTCGTTAAATAAAATGTGGCACTGGGCTGTAGAAACTAATTTACTGTAATATGCCAAGAAAAAGGAATTAAGTGAATTTTTTATATGCTTATAATGATGTTTTGGTACAGAATCCTTCCCATAAAGCAGTATCTTTGCCTACTTAAGGCTCTTACAGTATGAAAGCCTTGCATGAACTGTGACCAGAAATATTTGTATGAGTGACTAAAATTACATTTTGCTTATATAGAAAATTAGTCCTCAGGTTGCCCTAACACAGCTAGAAAAAAGAGCAAGGGAACTGCCAAGACCCCCTCGGTTCTTACGTTGCACATCCAGGCCACTGTTTGAGATAAGCAGGGAGAGCCATGGAGGTACTATTTCCCACCCATCAGCAAATGAGGGAGGAGACAACAGGCCACAAAAGGCCAAGGCTGACCAGCTGGGGATACGTGCAGGGTGAACGTTCCTCTCACTTGCTGGTTCTGCTTCAGGAGCATGGTCTGCAAACCTTGTGCCATCCCAGTATCAGCCTAACCTCTGCTATTTTTCTGTGGTTGTAAGAGAAGTTTGCAAAGTGTAGCTCAGGGCGGGCTTGCAGTCCTTGAAGCCTGTGTATGGGTCTTAACAGGGGAACTTTGTGTTGCTGCATTTGATAGAGGCATTGAATTTTAGTTTAATCTTGTTGGGCAGCCCTCAGCTAGATGTCACTCTCTCCACTAGGGATCCCTCATGAACACAGCCCCTGACGCCCCGGTATGGCTGTAGGAATAACGAACCCAACCTGTGCAAGGCTGCCTGGCAATGTGTCACCCACGCTTTGCGTTGCTGATGTAAAGAACTTTTTCTCTCAACAGAGAGTTCAAGGGAACTCTTTTATGAGCTTGTCTTTTTGCTTTCCTGGCTTGCAGTCTAAAGCAGTAGACTCTACTCAGAACAATTTTCATAGAGGCTGTAGCTGTTGTTAACAGCACTTGAATACTTTGCAGCGTATTAAAGAGTTACTGAAATGATGGTATCTCTCTTCCCTCATAGTCTCTTTCCAAGGTAGATAATACATTCATTTGACAACAAAATGCTAGGGAAGTCGCCGATACTCGTTTTGGAAAATCTCATGTAGTATCTTCTCACTGTTTCCATTTTGTACTTGGAAATTGCCTGCTGTGTTAATTGAGTATATAAATAATATACGACGCCCCTCAAGTCAAACACAAAAAGAAAGTATGAATAAGAGAAATACAATTTTAGTACTGCTCAGTATAGTGAAAGCAGGCCCTAGGTAAGAGAGAAAAAAAAAAATAGGTTGCCTGTGCCCAGAGCAGTCCAGATGGAATCCCAGTAGGCAGCATACTAGTGTAAAAGAAAGGATTTTTATATATTTCAGGCAATGTATGCTTCGCATTTCTGTTATGCTTCTTTACCTTCCCAACTATGGCATACTAATATTCAATTAGTAAGTCTTGAGGGATTTTTTTTAATTTCCAGTGTGCTTTGTCATAAATAGCTTCTACATTTCCTGATATTAAAAATATGTTTACTTTATGACAAGACTGGTTTCAAAACATTGCACAATGCTTTTGTTTTCCCGTATGCTTCAATATAGTTGAAATGCTACATATTATGCCGCATAAAATACCTCAGGTAGCAAACCATCTTATCTTGTTACATTCTTTAAAGTAATTTATGTAAGCTGTGCTGTAACAACTTTCTGGAGCTCAAAATATAAATCTAGGTTGTCATGGATACACGCATGAGAAGGCTTTCTTTATAAATATGTTATGATTCTGACAATTTATTTTTAGTACATAAAATTAGATTTTTCAAAAAAAAAAGATGTAGTATATAACTAGGGTCATTATTGGTTACTCTGATTGCACTTAAATGTAATTTCTTTTTCTGCCTGTTCATCATCTCAAAATATTTTTAAACATTGAGGTTTAGGTGGATTTCAAAATGGCTGATGAGAGCCCTAGGCTTTTCTCTCACCTGTTTGACCCCTCTTTGTACCACGTATGCCTGAAGTGGAATTTGTATATTGCTTACCACCAGTTAGAAAGTTGGGCTTTTTTATCTAGCACCAGGTCCAACAATGCTTTCAGGTCTGAAGATATTTCAGCTGGCATTTTTCTCTCCCGATAGCTAAACTGGATACAGTAATTATAACATGTAGCTGGATAAGCTAAATAATTCATGGCACTTTCAAGTCAGTGGATACCTTCTGGTATCATATGTTATATTTTGCTCCCCCTTCTCTGCTGCATCAGTAGTGCAAGAGGCAATGCCCTAATATGTGATTTTCGTAGAATCATAGAATGTGTTGGGTTGGAAGGTACCCTTAAAGGTCATCTAGTCCAACCCCCCTGCAGTAAGCAGGGACATCTTTAACTAGCTCAGATTGCTCAGAGCCTCATCAAGCCTGGCCTTGAATGTCTCCAGGGTTGGGGTCTCCACCACTTCTCTGGGCAACCTGTACCAGTGCCTCACCACCCTCACTGTAAAGAACTTCACCCTAATGTCTAATCTAAACCTACCCTGCTCTAGTTTAAAGCCATTACCCCTCATCCGGTCTCGACATGCCCTTGCAAACAGCCCCTCCCCAGCTTTCTTGTAGGCCCCCTTCAGGTACTGGAAGGCCGCTGTAAGGTCTCCCCAGAGCCTTCTCTTCTCCAGGCTGAACAACCCCAACTGTCTCAGCCTGTCCTCGTAGGAGAGGTGCTCCAGCCCTCGGATCGTCTTTGTGTCCCTCCTCTGGACCCACTCCAACAGGTCCATGTCCTTCTTGTGCTGAGGGCTCCAGAACTGGTTCTGGTTCTGGTTCTGGTTCTGGTTCTGGTTCTGGTGATTATAAAACAAAAAGTTATAAGC